>CM048937.1:20026235-20173735 GCA_026686955.1 Epinephelus cyanopodus | reverse complement strand
GGAGGCAGACACCGTCTCCACATTTAAGACTAGACTTAAGACTTTCCTCTTTGATAAAGCTTATAGTTAAGGCTGGCTCAGGCTTGACCTGTACCAGCCCCTAGTTAGGCTGACTTAGGCCTAGTCTGCTGGAGGACCACCTATAATGCACCGGGCACCTTCTCTCTCTCTCTCTCTCCCTCTTTCTCTCTCTCTCTAATGTCCTATTACTGCATCTTGCTAACTTGGTCATTCTGGATGTCACTAACTCGGCTTCTTCTCCGGAGCCTTTGTGCTCCACTGTCTCTCAGGTTAACTCGTATTGCAGCGGTGCCTGGATAGTGTGGCGTGTGTGGTTGTGCTGCTGCCGTGGTCCTGCCAGATGCCACACATACACACAGTGTGACAGCAGCTGCACATTACAGTTCTGATTACTATTATTATATTACAATATTTTTCCTGAACATCGTCAGTGTTGTGACGCCGTGTAACGTGGTGATGGAGGGTTTAATTTTATTTACAATAAAACACATCCCAGACAGGCAGAGGGTCCTTTAAATCTTTATAGACACAGAGCAAGTTGATGATGTGTCTTCCATGTGATAAAGTTCATGCAGCAGAGAAAAAACATCAGATATACAACTCTTATTATTGTTTTGTTTAGAGGAGACAAACAACAACAAACAAACAACATGCAGCAGCTGTAAACACCCACCAAACAGGAAGTGGCTTTGTTTTTTATTTTATGAGATAAAACAGTGTAAACACAGCTGATGGTCTGAACAGCAGGGGGCGCCACAATACCAACATGTCACTGCATATACTGGGTCTGTACTGGGACCAGTTTAACACGTCACTGTGTACACTGGGTCTGTACTGGGACCACTTTAACATGTTACAGTGACGTAACGTGAACATATTTGCGTACTATACAACAGTAATCGTAAGTGCTAATATTGTAGGCAACTGGACTTGCTTGTGTGTTTCTTGAAGACGTTTGGCCTCTCATCCAAGAAGCTTCTTCAGTTCTAAATGATTGGTACAAAGTCGCAGGCTATAAACCCTGTGTGGGTGGGAACCCTTGCAGAGTCGTACGGGTCACATGAGGCCTTAGTTTGAGAGTCGTTAAGGTCACAATGTGAGTCATTAGGGTCAGGTTGGACCAGGGGTGAATGGGTGTGCAGTCGTCTGGGGAGGTGGGTCAAAGACTCACATTTTGACCTTAATGACTCTGAAACTAAGGCCTCACGTGACCCCTACGACTCTGCAAGGGTTCCCACCCACACAGGGTTTATAGCCTGCGACTTTGTACCAGTCATTTAGAACTGAAGAAGCTTCTTGGATGAGAGGTCTAACGTCTTCAAGAAACACACAAGCAAGTCCAGTTGCCTCCGATACAGCACTTACGATTACCGTGACCTGGATGACTGAGAATCTTCACTGACAAGTATACAACAGTACAACTTCAGTAGCCACCAACAGAGACCAGTACCCGCTGGTACTTAACTGGGAATATTAACCAGTGGTCACCATCGGCTACTGTCAACCACCAACCGAGACCAATCAGTGATGGAGGATGAGCTATTTACAGGCACCACTGTAGTGACTGGGACTCCTCAGCTCTCACCAGTAGCCACCAGTAGTCACCTGTGGCTGCCAGTGGTCACCAGTAGCCACCAGTGGTCACCAGTAGCCACCAGTGGTCACCAGTAGCCACCAGTGGTCACCAGTGGCTGCCAGTAGTCACCACTAGCTACCATAGGTCAGCAGAAGCCACCAGTGGTCCTCAGTGGTCACCAGCATCCACCAGTAGCCACCAGTGGTCACCAGTAGCCACCAGTGGTCACCAGTAGTTACCAGTGGTCACATCACCGGTAGCTACCAGTGGTCACCATAGGTCAGCAGAGGCCACCAGTGGTCACCAGTAGCCACCAGTGGTCACCAGTAGCTACCAGTGGTCACCAGTAGCCTTCACCTCCATTTGACCAATCGCATCCCTCCTCAGAAGGAGTGGGTGGGGCCAGGTGGCCATCCGGCACCGCCCACTCGACCATGACTGGGCGGCTGCATGAGGCTCTCGCTGCTGATTGGTCCATGGAGAGCAGTGCAGGGGGAGTGGGCGGGGCTTAGCTCAGTGCATCCGACGGTCCACAGACAGGGATACTGACTGAACACAAACATGTTCACATTTACATACAGGAAGTCATCAACCTTTAACCTTATATGGTGATGGGCGGGACCTCACCTGGAGTTATGAGGAGGAGGAGGAGGCTGTGAGGAAGGAGCGCTGCTCGTCAAGGGGAGGGAGGGGGGAGAGGACAGGGAGGAAGAGGAGGAGGAGGGACGAGGGGAGGAGCTGCTCCATCCGTCTGATAACACTCCTTCAGACAGACACACTGACACAACATGTAAACATGTAAACAAATCTGTTGTTTATATAAAAGCTGAACTCCTTCAGACACACTGACACAACATGTAAACAAATCTGTTGTTTATAAACACACACTGTATATATGTTTACTGTTAAATACACAACAGGGGAGTATTCCATCAGCGTAGCTAAGAATATCCAGACTAAGGTTTAATCTTGAAGTTTGACTAAAGGCCACCTCCCACTCTAGCTCCAACCCGTTCCATCAAATCAGCTGGCTCCAACTGACGCTAATTCAAGCCTCACCTGTTAAGCTTCAACTCATGTACGCGCCCAGGGAAAATAAAAAGCCCACACTAGTCGAGTGCAGAACATGTTGCAGAGTGTCAAAAATCAAAGGAAAGGAGCGAGCGGAGGCTTTTTGTCCCCCAGCAGTGCTGGATTGCAACAACTGCTCAATATATGTTCTGAGTATGGGATCAACCATGATATACTGTATAATGCCAGGAAGAGTATGGTTATGCTATGTCGAACTAAAGATGATAGAGACCACAGATTTTCAAATTTTTATCTAACAGGACAAATGTTGGATGTCTGTACTAAAATAAAATACCTCGGCCATTTCATCACAGATCAATTAACTGATGATGATGATATTAATAGACAGTGCCGAGTCCTATATGCTCAGGCAAACATGCTGAGAAGGAATTTTAACATGTGTTCAGACCAAGTGAAGATCTGTCTCTTTAGGGCATATTGTACCCTGCCCCATACTGCACCATTATGGTGTAAATTTAAGAAAGCGAGCATTCATAAGCTGCAGGCTGCTTACAATGACTGCATGAGGATACTATTGAAACAGCCGAGATGGTGTAGTGCAAGTGAGCTGTTCTGTAAGGTGAGAGTCAGCTCATTTCAGGCTTTGCTTAGACATCTGATTTACAAGTTTATCTGCAGACTGAATGTTTCTCAGAATGCCATCATTGCTCAGCTGGTTAGCCCTCGTGTCAGTGATGCGAGATATCGGTCACCTTTGTGGAAACATTGGTATGATTGTCTTGTTTAGCACTGTTTTCTTTTTCCTTCTTTCTGTTCTTTTTAAATGTGTTTGTTATTTTAAAAATCTCTTATGTCTAGGATACGTTGTTAATTGATTGAGTGATCTGTTTTTATGTATTGAGTGTTGTATGTTTTTTAGTATGGACCTTGAGTCTGATAATAATATATACTCATATTGTATACACACGTGGACAAAATTGTTGGTACCCCTCAGTTAATGAAAGAAAAACCCACAATGGTCACTGAAATCGCTTGAAACTTGCAGAATTAATAATAAATAAAAATTTATTGAAAATTAAACAATCAAAATCAGCCATCACTTTTGAATTGTTGATTAACATAATTATTTAAAAAAACAAACTAATGAAACAGGCCTGGACAAAAATGATGGTACCTCTATAAAAGATTGAAAACTATTTGACCAGAGTGACATGATTAACTCAGGTGTGTCCTTCAATTGACATCACAGGTGTTTCCAAACTCATAATCAGTCAGTCTGCCTATTTAAAGGGAGACAAGTAGTCACTCTGCTGTTTGGTGAAAAGGTGTGTACCACACTGAACATGGACAACAGAAAGCGAAGGAGAAATTGTCCCAGGACATACGAAAAAAAATTATAGACAAACATCTTAAAGGTAAAGGCTATAAGACCATCTCTAAACAGCTTGAAGTTCCTGTGACAACAGTGGCTCATATTATTCAGAAGTTCAAGACCCACGGGACAGTAGCCAACCTCCCTGGACGTGGCCGCAAGAGGAAAATTGATGACAAATTGAAGAGACGGATCGTTCGAATTGTATCCAAAGAGCCCAGAACAACCTCCAAAGAAATTAAAGGTGAACTCCAAGGCCAAGGTACATCAGTGTCAGATCGCAGCATTCGTCGCTGTTTGAGCCAAAGTGGACTTCATGGGAGACGACCAAGGAGGACACCACTGCTGAAAAAAAATCATAAAAAAGCGAGACTGGAATTTGCAAAAATGCATGTTGACAAGCCACAAAGCTTGGGAGAATGTCCTTTGGACAGATGAGACCAAACTGGAGCTTTTGGTAAGGCACATCAACTCTATGTTCATAGACTCAAAAACCAAGCATACGAAGAAAAGAACACTGTCCCTACGGTGAAACATGGAGGAGGCTCAGTAATGTTTTGGGGCTGCTTTGCTGCATCTGGCACAGGGTGTCTTGAATGTGTGCAAGGTAAAATGAAATCTGAAGACTATCAAGGCATTCTGGAGAGAAATGTGCTGCCTAGTGTCAGAAAGCTTGGTCTCAGTCGCAGGTCATGGGTCTTCCAACAGGACAACGATCCAAAACACACAGCCAAAAACACCCAAGAATGGCTGAGAAAAGCGTTGGACTATTCTAAAGTGGCCTTCCATGAGCCCAGATCTGAATCCCATTGAACATCTGTGGAAGGAGCTGAAACATGCCATTTGGAGAAGACACCCATCAAACCTGAGACAACTGGGAGAAGTTTGCTCATGAGGAGTGGGCCAAAATACCTGTTGACAGCTGCAGAATGCTCATTGACAAATACAGAAATCGTTTAATTGCAGTGATTGCCTCAAAAGGTTGTGCAACAAAATATTAAGTTATGGGTACCATCATTTTTGTCCAGCCCTATTTCATTAGTTTGGTTTTTTAAATAATTATGTTAATCAACAATTCAAAAGTAATGGCTGATTTTGATTATTTAATTTTCAATAAATTTTTATTTATTGTTACTTTTGTAAGTTTCAAGTGATTTCAGTGAGAATTGTGGGTTTTCCCTTCTTTAACTGAGGGGTACCAACAATTTTGTCCACGTGTGTATGTGTATAAATGTATGTTGATGTTAGTATATATACTCAAATTGTATATGTGTATAAATGTATGTTGATGTTTGTATATATACTCATAATGTATCTGTATAAATGTATGTTGATGTTAGTATATATACTCATAATGTATGTGTGTATAAATGTATGTTGATGTTAGTATATATACTCATAATGTATGTGTGTATAAATGTGTTTTGATGTTAGTATATATACTCATAATGTATATGTGTATAAATGTATGTTGATGTTTGTATATATACTCAATGTATATGTGTATAAATGTATGTTGATGTTAGTATATATACTCATAATATATATGTGTATAAATGTATGTTGATGCTTGTATATATACTCATAATGTATACGTGTATAAATGTATGTTGATGTTTGTATATATACTCATAATGTACATGTGTATAAATGTATGTTGATATTTGTATATAAATTCATAATGTATGTGTATAAATGTATGTTGATGTTTGTATATATACTCATGATGTATATGTGTATAAATGTATGTTGATGTTTGTATATATACTCATGATGTATGTGTACAAATGTATGTTGATGTTAGTATATAATACTCATAATGTATATGTGTATAAATGTATGTTTGATGTTTGTATATATACTCATAATGTATATGTGTATAAATGTATGTTGATGTTTGTATATATACTCATAATATATGTGTATAAATGTATGTTGATGTTAGTATATATACACAATGTATATGTGTATAAATGTATGTTGATGTTAATATATATACTCATAATGTATGCGTATAAATGTATGTTGATGTTTGTACATACTCATAATGTATATGTGTATAAATGTATGTTGATGTTAGTACATACACAATGTATGTGTATAAATGTATGTTGATGTTTGTATATATACACATAATGTATATGTGTATAAATGTATGTTGATGTTAGTATATATACTCATAATGTATATGTGAATAAATGTATGTTGATATTTGTATATAAATTCATAATGTATGTGTATAAATGTATGTTGATGTTTGTATATATACTCATGATGTATGTATAAATGTATGTTGATGTTAGTATATACTCATAATGTATGTGTATAAATGTATGTTGATGTTTGTATATAAATTCATAATGTATGTGTATATATGTGTTTTGATGTTAGTATATACTCATAATGTATATGTGTATAAATGTATGTTGATGTTTGTATATATACTCATATTGTATATGTGTATAAATGTATGTTGATGTTTGTATATATACTCAATGTATATGTGTATAAATGTATGTTGATGTTAGTATAAATACTCATAATGTATGTATGAATGTGTGTTGATGATACTCATAATGTATGTGTATTAATGTATGTTGATGTTAGTATATATACTCATAATATATATGTGTATAAATGTATGTTGATGCTTGTATATACTCATAATGTATACGTGTATAAATGTATGTTGATGTTTGTATATACTCATAATGTATATGTGTATAAATGTATGTTGATGTTTGTATATATACTCATAATGTATATGTGTATAAATGTATGTTAATGTTTGTATATATACTCATAATGTATATGTGTATAAATGTATGTTGATGTTTGTATATATACTCATAATATATATGTGTATAAATGTATGTTAATGTTTGTATATATACTCACAATGTATGTGTATAAATGTATGTTAATGTTTGTATATATACTCATAATGTATATGTGTAGAAATGTATGTTGATGTTTGTATATATACTCGTAATGTATACGTGTATAAATGTATGTTAATGTTTGTATATATACTCGTAATGTATATGTGTAGAAATGTATGTTGATGTTTGTATAAATAATCGTAATGTATATGTGTAGAAATGTTTGTTGATGTTTGTATATATTACTCATAATGTACATGTGTAGAAATGCATGTTGATGTTTGTATATATTACTCATAATGTATATGTGTATAAATGTATGTTAATGTTTGTAAATATACTCATAATGTATACGTGTATGGAATTGGGGGGTTAGATCACCACATGATTCCCGAGCGCGGCACCGCTGCTGCTCACCGCTCCCTCATGTTTATATATATACTCATTATGTATACGTGTATAAATGTATGTTGATGTTTATATATATACTCATAATGTATGTGTATAAATGTATGTTAATGTTTGTATTGACAGTATGTATGTGAATAAACGTTTTTCTATAAAATATAAATAAATGCATGTCAGGGTTTGTTTAAATACTCTAAATGTATATAGATATATGTTAATGGTTGTATTTGCAAATAAATAAATATATAAATGTGTATATTTATAATTTAAATATAAATGTATGTTATATATATATATATATATATATATATATAAATAAAATTATGTTACATGTATATAGTAAATGAAGCTGTGTGTGTGTAAACACACACACACACACACACACACACACACACACACACACACACACACACACATGGAGTCACCTGAGGAGTGTGTACGGTGCGGCAGGTAGGTGGTGGGGTAAGGCGTGTGTCGCCCGGGGTAACCATGGTGTTTGTAACCGTGGTGATGATGGGATGTCAGCGGGAGGCTGCTGCTGTAAGGAAAAGCTCCACCCCCTCCAGCCGAGCACAGAGACCAGCCTGACACACACACACACACACACACACACACACACACACACACACACACACAAACACACACATATATGTTTAACATGATTAAAACATGAATACATAAAAAACATTTTAACATTTTACTACAGTTATATATTTCTAAATTAAAGTGTCAAAACAAAAACTGCAGTAAAGAAATGTGTTTTATTTTTCTGGATTTTACCTGCACTCTGTTTATTGTGTATTTTTGTATCCACAAAATTTTAAATATACTGTAATAATAAATGAAGATAATATTCCTTACAAACCAATGTTCAATGTAATAACAAAGACAAAATATTTAAAGTCTTAAATTGTATAATTAGAAACATTTTTAGCAAGTTATATAATCAGTATAAAAGCATATATATATATATATATATATATACTTCTTTCTATTGTATATAAATATAGTATATATACACATACATATATACATACATACATATATATACACACACACACACACACACACACACACACACACACATATATATATATATATATATATATATATATATACATGTATATATTATATAATATATACATATAATATAAACACTGACACTTTTGCATTGGTATTTTCCTCATGATATAATTATAATCAATAAAACACACTGTTTAAAATCAAACAATAAACACAGACCGGATTTAAACTGTATAAATAGTTTTGTATATATTCTATATTGTGTTTATATTGTATGTATATATAATTGTTAGTATCAGTAAATTATTTATTTATATAAATAAAATGTGTGTAAGAGGAATAAGAATAAGATGAACATGTTCAGACTCACAGGGCTGAATCCCGACACGACTCTCTGATGACTCTGCTAAGCTCCGCCCACCTGGGTTCCTGAGGTGGATAAATCAAACGCCATATAACACAGTGTGTGTGTGTGTGTGTGTGTGTGTGTGTGTGTGTGTGTGTCTGAGTCACTTGACATGGTCTCTCCAAACAGTGACACCTGAGGCTAATAATGACTCTCTAATGCTAACTTCACCTATTATCCTAGTGAAAAACGCTAAGTGCTAAGTGTCACACTCTCCTCTGAAAGTATCAGCAGTAATCTGCACTGCTATTAGTTTATGGGTTTATCACATGTATCAATCCGCTGCTGAAAGTAGTCCCTGACAGTCTCACCTCTCTTGGCGTCCAGGAAGGCCTTAGCGAATGGGTTGTATTTGATCTTCAGAGCCGTTATCTGCACAGAAAAACAATCACAGCCGACAGTGAATGATACTTATCTGTAAATAAAAACACGCACCGGTTTCCTGTTATGACATGCTGTTATTTATTTACAACTTTAAAACCTGAAGTTATATAATGATGATGTTTACTGTCAGAGCTACATGTTTTTTACTACACAACACTGTATAAACAAACAGACCAGAATCACAGCCTCTGTGAACCCATCAAGTTACAGTTTGTGGATGTTTGTGCAAAATTAGAAGACATTACCTCAAGGTATACTCAAGATATCAAGTTCACAGTCACAGTGACCTTCATCTTTGACAACCACTAAAACGTAGTCAGATCATCAGTGTGCCTCATTGTGGACATTTGTGCCAAATTAAGAAAAAAATCCCTCAAGATCCTCAACTTTAGATATCACTTTCATGAGAATGTGATGGATGCGAGGTCATGGTGACTTTTGACCTTTGACCACCAAATTCAGATCAGATCACTGATAAGTCAAAGTGGACATTTGTGCCAAATGAGAAGAAATTTCCCCAAAGCATACTTGAGACGTCTGACGTTCGCCAGTGTGAGACAAATGCAAGGATAAATATATAAGAGGGGCCTCCGCAATGCCAGAGCAAGCTATTACTCAGCTTTAATAGAAGAAAACAAGAATAACCCCAGGTTTCTTTTCAGCACTGTAGCCAGGCTGACTGAGAGTCAAAGCTCTATTGAGCCTTGTATTCCTTTAGACCTTAGCAGTAATGATTTTATGAGCTTCTTTAATGACAAAATTCTAACTATTAAAGGCAAAATTCATGACCTCCTGTCCTCAGATAGCACCTATCTAACCTCAAACACAGCTGTAACACCTAATATTTATTTAGATTGCTTCTCCCCAATTTCTCTTCAAGAATTGACCGCAGTGATTTCTTCATCTAAATCATCAACGTGTCTCTTAGACCCCATCCCAACTAGGCTACTCAAGGAGGTCTTACCTTTAGTTAACACCCATATATTAGATATGATCAATATATCCTTATTAACAGACTATGTACCACAGTCTTTTAAGGTAGCTGTAATTAAACCTCTGCTAAAAAAGCCCACCCTGGATCCAGAGGTGTTAGCCAACTATAGACCAATATCTAATCTTCCCTTTATGTCAAAGATCCTTGAGAAAGTATCGCAGACCAGCTGTGTGATTTTCTCCATGATAATAATTTATTTGAGGAATTTCAGTCAGGATTTAGAGCGCATCATAGCACTGAGACAGCACTAGTTAAAATTACAAATGACCTTCTGATTGCTTCAGACAAAGGACTCGTCTCTGTACTTGTCTTATTAGATCTCATCTATCTCTTTCATGTTCACGATGAATCATCTCTACATACTAAAGTTTGTTTTGGAGTTCCGCAAGGTTCTGTGCTTGGACCAATCCTATTTATTCTATATATGCTTCCTTTAGGCAACATCATTAGAAAATCACTCTATAAATTTCCATTGTTATGTGGATGATACACAGTTGTATTTATCTATGAAGCCAGAAGAAAGTAATCAATTAACTAAACTCCATAACTGCCTTTAAGACATAAAAACCTGGATGAGCACCAACTTCCTGATGTTAAATTCAGACAAAACTGAAGTTATTGTTCTTGGCCCCAAACAACTCAGAGACTCTTTATCTGATGACATAGTTTCTCTAGATGGCATTGCTCTGGCCTCTACCACTACTGTAAGAAACCTCTGAGTAACATTTGATCAAGATTTTTAATGAAATTGAATGAAATTTAATGAAAATTTCTGGTACAGGACATAAATCCCTCTCCACCGGACTCCACCAAATTCTGATCAGTTAATCCTTGAAGAATTCAGTATGTACTTGTGCGTGTTTACTTGTACGTGTGTGTGTACAGTATGTGTTGAGTACCTCTTCATTCTGGTAGGCGGTGACGGCAATGAACTGCGTCTCCTTGAAGGACACGTTGGAGACGAGACGATGACGAGAGCCGACGCACACGATATGGAGCTGTGGCTCATACTTATGGAGAGAGTTCAACATGATCTGAGGACACACGGAGACACAGACATGTGTTAGTACACTGTTGCACTGACGCCAAGGTTTTACCGTAACCATCAGTTATCGATAATCTAGTTTAAAAAGGGGCAGGACCAGACTGAGAGGAATTCATGGACTCCATATGAATCAGCAAGAAAGGAGTTGTAGCACCTTGCCCAGAAACCAGTAGGGGAGCAAACCAGTGAGTGTCTGGTGGTCACGCCTGAACCAACAGGGCTCTGCTGGATACAGCACAAACACTACACAGAGCCACCACCCTGTGGACCCACCTGTGGAAGGCATGGGTACTGAGGTCGGGTAAAGTTTACAGACGTGGTACATCACCTCTCTGGTGGGGAAGGAACAGGAGCTGGTGTGGGAGGTGGAGTAGTACCAACAAGCTATAGTTGGGCTCACCTCTAGTCCTGGAGAGGTGCTGGACAGCTGTATTACCAAGTTGCTGAGAGGAGGTCTCCGACTGATGTCCTTGCACCAAACAGCAGTTCAGAGTACCCGGTCTTCTCAGTGTCTTTGGGTGGTGTCCTAGAAGGGGTGCCAACCAGGGACTCTGTAGTTCTTCTAAGGGTCTTCAATGCTTACGTGGGCAATAAGTCATGGATTAGCCAAAAAGACCACCATGTTCAAGCACAGGGAGGCTCATAAGTGTACCTGGTACAAGAATACCCATGGCCAAAGATCAGTGATTGATTTTCATGGTCATATCATCAGAACTGCAGACGTTTGTCGCGACACTCAGATGAAGAGAGTAGCAGAGCTGTCAACTGATCACCACCTGGTGGTGAGTTGGATCAGATAGCGGGGAGGCTGCTGGACAGACCAGGTAAACCCAAAGCGGAGTGTGAACAGGGAACCATCTGGCTGAGGCCCCTGTCCGGCAGCATGTTACATGGCCAGTCACCATTATTTTTAAACTGCGTCCAGCAGTGTTAGAAGGAAATGCAGCGGGACAACAATGAAAGTTAAGGTGACAAAAGTCAAAGCAGGGGTGGGAGGGGTGGCGGATGGGTCCAAAAACCACCGACGTTCAAGGGGGGGGAATTGACATTGCATGGAACGAGGTGAAGTTGACACGGCTTCCCAGAACATCAACAACCAGCACACCTAGGGTACCTTGGATGTCATATGTGGACATGGAAAGTCCATGACCAAATGTGGACATGTGACGAGGTTGCAGTGAGAATGTGTTGACAGACCGGAGTGGTGGTTCCTATTTTTAAAAAAAGGGACCGGGGGTGTGGTCCAATTATCGGGGTATCACACTGCTCAGCCTCCTCAAGAAAGGCTACTTTAGGGTGCTAAACATGAGGCTCAGACCAATTGTTGAACAAGTGATGTGGACTCTGTCCTGGATGTGGAACAGTGGACCAGGCGTCTCATTTAAAAACACTGTGTACAGATGGCTCTTGTTCATACGTTTGGATCTTGTCCGTACGTTTGGATCCTGTCTGAACGTCTGGCTCTTGTCCGACCGTCTGGCTCTTGTTCACACGTTTGGCTCGTGTCTGTACGTTTGGCTCTTGTTCATACATTTGGCTCTTGTCTGTACATTTGGCTCTTGTCTGAACGTTTGGCTCTTGTCTGTACGTTTGGCTCTTGTCCGTACGTTTGGCTCTTGTCCGAACGTTTGGCTCTTGTCTGTACATTTAGCTCGTGTCTGTACGTTTGGCTCTTGTCCGTACGTTTGGCTCTTGTCCGAACGTTTGGCTCTTGTCTGTACGTTTGGCTCTTGTCCGTTTGGCTCTTGTCTGTACGTTTGGCTCTTGTCCGAACGTTTGGCTCGTGTCTGTACGTTTGGCTCTTGTTTGTACGTTTGGCTTTTGTTCGTACATTTGGCTCTTGTCTTTACGTTTGGCTCTTGTTAGTATGTTTGGCTCTTGTCTGAGCATTTGGCTCTTATCCTTATGTTTGGCTTTTGTTCCTACATATGGCTCTTGTCTGTATGTTTGGCTCTTGTTAGTATGTTTGGCTCTTGTTCGTACATTTGGCTCTTGTCTGTATGTTTGGCTCTTGTTAGTATGTTTGGCTCTTGTCTGTATGTTTGGCTCATGTCTGTACGTTTGGCTCTTGTCCGAACGTTTGGCTCTTGTCTGTAAATTTAGCTCGTGTCTGTACGTTTGGCTCTTGTCTATACGTTTGGCTCTTGTCCGAACGTTTGGCTCGTGTCTGTACGTTTGGCTCTTGTTTGTACGTTTGGCTTTTGTTCGTACATTTGGCTCTTGTCTTTACGTTTGGCTCTTGTTAGTATGTTTGGCTCTTGTCTGAGCATTTGGCTCTTATCCTTATGTTTGGCTCATGTCTGTACGTTTGGCTCTTGTCCGAGCATTTGGCTCTTGTTCATACGTTTGGCTTTTGTTCCTACATATGGCTCTTGTCTGTATGTTTGGCTTGTGTCTGTACGTTTGGCTCTTGTTCGTACGTTTGGCTTTTGTTCGTACATTTGGCTCTTTTCCGAACATTATGCTCTTGTCCAAACATTATGCTCTTGTCCGAACATTTGGCTCTTGTCCAAACGTTTGGCTCATGTCCGTACGTTTGGTTCTTGTCCTTACGTTTGGCTATTGTTCAAACATTTGGCCCTTCATCGTTCGTTTGGCTCTTGTCCGAACATTATGCTCTTGTACGAACATTTGGCTCTTGTCCATACGTTAGGCTCTTATCCGAACATTAGGCTCCTGTCCGTACTTTCGGCTCTTGTTCGTACACTTGTCTCTCGTCCGAACATTTGGCTCTTGTCCATATGTTTGGCTCTTGTCTGTATGTTTGACTCCTGTTTGTTTGGCTCTTGTCCAAACATTTGTCTCTTGTCCGAACGTTTGGCTCGTGTCTGTACGTTTGACTCTTGTTTGTACGTTTGGCTTTTGTTCGTACATTTGGCTCTTGTCTGTACGTTTGGCTCTTGTTAGTATGTTTGGCTCTTGTCCGAGCATTTGGCTCTTATCCTTATGTTTGGCTCTTGTTTGTACGTTTGGCTTTTGTTCGTACATTTGGCTCTTGTCTGTACGTTTGGCTCTTGTTAGTATGTTTGGCTCTTGTTCGTACATTTGGCTCATGTCTGTACGTTTGGCTCTTGTCCGTACTTTCGGCTCTTGTCCAAACATTTGTCTCTCGTCCGAACATTTGGCTCTTGTCTGTATGTTTGGCTCTTGTCTGTATGTACATTTTTGGTATGGATCTTATGCAGTGTTTTATTAATGAAATCTTAGGAGAATGAGCTAGGACAGTAGTTACTGTTCTATTTATTTTCATTTATCGTAAGTTTATAATTTATTCTGTGCAATACAGTCACAGTCAGTGCAATTATCTGTTTGAGGACCTATACACTTTTAGTGGGGCGGTGCAATATATGTTATATAGAGTGCCCTGCAATGTTATAGTACAGTTGTACAATTACTTTGTTGCATTGTGATACGTGTGAGTGATGAACTGTAATTGCAGCTGTGGCATTGTTGTCCAAGACAAATTTCCCTCCAGGGACAATAAAGTCCAACCTTATCCTTATCCTTGAAATGAGATCACTGGTGTTTTCCCTGTGTAGGGCTGCTGGAGGGGGCACAGGAGTTTGTCCATCCAGTCTACATGTGTTTTGTGGATCAATCAATCAGTCAATCAATTTTATTTATAAAGCCCAATATCACAAATCACAATTTGCCTCACAGCGCTTTACAGCATACGACATCCCTCTGTCCTTTAGACCCTCACAGCTGATCAGGAAAAACTCCCCAAAAACCCTTTAACAGGGGAAAAAAAACGGTAGAAAGCTCAGGAAGAGCAACTGAGGAGGGATCCCTCTTCCAGGACGGACAGACGTGCAATAGATGTCGTACAGAATAGATCAGCATGATAAATTAACAGTAATCCGTATGACACAATGAGACAGAGAGAGAGGGAGAGAGATGCAGGACAGACGGTAATGACAGTAGCTTACAACAACATTAATGAAAGTAATAATATTATAATTAATAATAATATATTAGTATCTGGCAGTATACATGTGTGACAATAATCATATGTGTATAATAACAGTAGAAGTATGACTAATGATAACAGCAGCAGCAGCAGGAGGCATCTGGCAGGACCACGGCAGCAGCACAACCACACACGTCACACTATCCAGGCACCGCTGCAGTACGAGTTAACCTGAGAGACAGTGGAGCACAAAGGCTCCGGAGAAAAAAGCCGAGTTAGTGACATGCAGGATGGCCGAGATAGCAAGATGCAGTAATAGGACACAAGAAACAGAGAGAGAGAGAGACAGAGAGAGAAGGTGCCCGGTGTATTGTATTGTGGAGTTGAAGAAAGCCTTTGTTCTGCGTCCCTCTGGGGGTCTTGTCGGGGGTACTGCAAGATATGGGGTACCAGGGCTGCTGCTATGACCCATCCGGTCCCTATATGACCAAAGTGAGAGCTGCATTCGTACACTTGGCACAACGTCAAACATGTTCTAAGTGGGTGTTCTTCCTCCGCCAGAGTTGTCACCAATCCTGTTTGTGATTTTCATGGACGGGATCTCGAGGTGCAGCCGGTGGGAGGAAGGGGTCTGGCTCAGCAACCTCAGGATTGTGTCTCTGCTATTTGCAGATGACCTGGTTCTGTTGGCTTCATCACACTGTGACCTCCAGCATGACCTGGGGCGGTTTGCAGAGTCAGCTCCTCCCAGTCTGAGGTCATGGTTCTCTGCTGGAGAACAGTGGATTGTTCCCTCTGGGTTGGGAGAGAGTTTATTGTTTTATTTTTTATTTTAGTATACATTGTCACTCTCCACTTTCAGTCTGTGTTTTGAGCTGCTGTGACATGTGAATTTCCCAAGTGTGGGATCAATAAAGTTTAAACATCTTTAGACATCTTATCTTAATGTCCCAAGAGAAGGAGCAGTCTTGTTCACAGTGAGGGTAGAACAGAGCGTGAGATGGATCAGTGGTTTGGTGCAGCGTCTGCAGTGATGATAGCGCAACATCAAACCGTCGTGGTTCAGAGGGAGCTGAGCCACAGGGCGAAGCTTTTGATTTCCTGGTCCATCTGCGTCCCAGCCCTCACCTATGGTCATGAGCTCTGGGTAGTGACTGACAGAATGAGGTCACAGATACAAGCGTCTGAAATGAGTTTCCTCTGTAGGGTGTCTGGGCTCAGCCTTAGAGATAGAGGGAGGAGTCAGACATCTGGAGGGAGCTCGGAGTAGAGCCGCTGCTCCTTCATGTTGAGGTGGTTCAACATCTGATCAGGATCCTCCTGGTCCAGCTGGTAGGAGGCCCCGGGGCAGAGCCAGAACACACTGGAGGGACTATAGATCTCATCTGGTCTGAGAACACCTCCGGTCCTCCAGGAGGAGCTGGAGGGAGGAGCTGAGGAGAGGGACGTCTGCTGCCACCAAGACCCGGAGGAGAGGATGGATGTACTCTGTCTCTGTGAGACGTCATAGAGTTAGAGTATAAAGTAGCATAAACAGGAAATACTCGAGTACAAGTACTTCACAGTCATTTGTGTGTATCAGTGTGTAGTATTTGTGTGTATTTATCTGTGTACACACACACAAACACACAGAGCAGAGCAAAGTTTCAGGAGCTCCTGTGACTGAATGAACAACACAGAGTGATCCAGCTGTAGAGTTTATGGAGCTGAGCCATCTTTGTCTTTTGGCCCAAACCGCTCTTTTATCCATCTGTCTTTTCTCTCCATCAACCCCCCCCCCCCCTCCTCCTCCTCCTCCTCCTCCTCCTCTCTCCTCCTCCCCTCACTAACGAGGTCCAATTAACCAATCCCAGCTCTCCAGGCCGACACACAAAAACAAACTGTTTTCTATTCAGATTGAGAGGCTGGCTGACCCCACCACTCTGTGTGTGTGTGTGTGTGTATAGTTTACCTCTCCCTCTCCGTCGTCCATCTAAAGCATGATGGGTAAATTAATTTCCCAGTAAAAAACATAATTACCATAATGTACAAATAAGCTGAGCAATTATTTCATTATGTCCGAGCTGCTGCCGTCGCAGCCGCTATCGTGTTCCAGCACGGTGTGTGCGTGTGTGTTATCGTGTGTGTGTGTGTGTGTGTGTGTGTGTGTGATAATGGGGTAAATATACACAATGTTATTGCCAATTTTCTAGTGTGTGTGTGTGTGTGTGTGTGTGTGAAGGCCTCTCGACAGGAAGTGCATTAAACTGCCGCCGGCCAATTAAGAGCTGTTTATCTGGTTCCCGTGGTTACGAGGGGGCGAGCAGGTGAAGTAGAGCGAGGAGAGCGACTGAAGTGCTTAATTACAGGCGGTAGTCTCTCGCCCACTCCATACAGAGAGAGAGAGAGAGAGAGAGAGAGAGAGAGAGAGAGAGAGAGAAAAGAGAGAGAGGGAGGAAGAGGAGGCAGAGGAAGAAGAGGAGGAAGAGACGCTCTTGACATGAAGAGACGGATCATACACCACAGAGGAAGAGTCAGAGGGAAAAGAGAGGAGGAAGAAAAAGATGATGAACTACAGACAGAGAGGAAGAGGAAGAACATCAGGGATGATGAAGATGACGAAGAGGAGATGAAGACAATGACGAAGAACAAGAAGAAGACAAAGAAGATTAAGAGGAAGAAGAAAGAGATGAAGATGAAGAAGGAGAAGACGAAGACAAAGAAAAAGTATGTTGATGATGTTGATTCATCAGACGGAAAAGAGTAAAGAGCACACGCCACAACACAAGCGCTGGAAACAGCATTTCTCATTGCGTCGCTACTACATGTGACGTAGGCCTGCTTGTCGGCCACGCCCACTTGCATGAGGTGGTGTCCCATTTCTTAGGGAAAGATCTCTACCCTAATATTTCTCACTTGCCTCATCATGGGTCATCACACATACGAGGACACTCAGTACCAAGAGGAGATTTAAGGGGTAAAATGGGACAGGCCCAAAGAGAGGAAGAAGAAAGAGATGAAGATGAATGAGGAGAAGATGATAAAGAAGAAGAAGATGAAGAAGAGGAAGACAAAGACAAAGAGGAAGATGAAGAAGACAAGGACGACGAAGATGAACACGAAAATGAAGAAGAAAAGACGAAGACAAGAAAAAAGCAAAAGAAGAACATTACGACAAAGACGACGATGATGAAGGTGAAGAAGAAGATGACGATGATGAAGGTGAAGAAGATGATGAATAAGAGGAAGAACACGAAAACAAAGATGAACGTTTGATGAAGATGAAGAAGATGAAGAAGTACAAACAGAAGAAGAAAAGACACTGTTGTCATGGAGGTCTTGATAATGAAGAGGAGGAAGAGGAAGAGGGGGATGAGAAGCACACTGAGGAAGAAAACAAAGAGGGACGGACAGTGTTCAGGTGTCCTTACCTGTCCTCCTCCGTTGACCTTGTTGGTGAGTTTGACCTTGTTGAAGGTCACGGCTGCCTTCATCCAGTGAGCTCCGAAGTTTGGCGAGTCGGGGTGGATGTAGATGCCGCCGTGTCCCCGACCCTCGCTGCGGCCCTCCGCCCGCCCCGCCGCCACCCACTCTCCGTTCACAAACTTCCAGCGGCAGCCGTCGGCCGGCACAAAGTCCAACAAGAAGGAATACATGGAGCTGGGGTCCAGACCGGAGACGCTGACCTTCAGGACCGGGAACATCCGCCTGGACACACACAGAGACATGGCGTTAGCATACTACAGGAAGTACTGACAGTTTATCTATCAATCAATCAATCAATCTATTTTATTTATAAAGCCCAATATCACAAATCACAATTTGCCTCACAGGGCTTTACAGCATACGACATCCCTCTGTCCTTTACCCTCACAGCTGATCAGGAAAAACTCCCAAAAAAACCCTTTAACGGTAGAAAGCTCAGGAAGAGCAACTGAGGAGGGATCCCTCTTCCAGGACGGACAGACGTGCAATAGATGTCGTACAGAACAGATCAGCATAATAAATTAACAGTAATCTGTATGACACAATGAGACAGAGAGACAGAGAGAGAGAGAGAGAGAGATGCAGGACAGACGGTAATGACAGTAGCTTACAACAACATTAATGAAAGTAATAATATTATAATTATAATTACAGCTATTGTGTACAATATGTTTACAGGAACTACTAATACTACAGGAAGTACTGAAAGTTTAAAAAGTACTGATACTACAGGAAGTGCTGAAGTTCACAGGAAGTACTGCAGTGCAAGTGAATGTGAAATATATTCTGGTTTTAGCTAGCTAATGTTAGTAAATGTTACAATGCTTGCTGATGCAGGCAAATTGCGAGCTAGCTAACATAGCAAAATACTGTTTTAAGTGATTGACGTCATTTAATTCATCCAGACTAAATGAGCAGGCTTTACATTTGCAGATTAGTTTATCAGCTAATGTTACAAAACAACCAACAGCAGATCAGTACAACATAGCCTAGTTACGGCTAACCTTAGCTTGTTTTCTCGCTCACATTACAAAGCAACCAACAGCAGATCAACACAGCGTAGTTATAATGTTAATTACTGTGACATTATTATCAATACATTACAATCATTAACAGTATCACTAAGACAGTACAGTTCTAAACATTATTTCTTATGTGTTATCATTAACATTATTACTATGACATTACAATAATTCATATTACTTCTAATACATATTAATTGTCAAAATTGCAACTTATACATTACAATTATTAAAATGATCACTAATACATCACTGTTATTACTAAAACAGAATAATTATTAACAAAAGTCATTAAACACTACAATTAATTTTATAACTACTCATTCACTACAATTATTAAATGTATTACTAATACATTATGATCATTATTACTTATGCATTTCAATATGAAACATTACTTATCAGTACTTCTATATTACTATTATTAAAATTGCTACTTACACATTACACTTTTCAAAATGAAAACATATACACCACAATCATTTTTACTATTATTGTTAATCATACATTAAAACTGTGAACATTTATTTTTACAATACTCATATTGAAATTACTACTTTACCGGTACCATTACTACTAAAACAGAAACAGTATTATTACTAATTATTACATTATTACTGATACATTTAAGTTATTAATGTTATTACTGATAAGTGTTTACAACTACTAAGATTGTTTCTAATACATAACAATTATTAGCAATTATATATATATATGTTGAACATTAATTTTACATTTCTTTCTAAATTACTACTTCACTACTAATACAGCACAGTTATTAAGATTATTACAAAAAACACAAAAATGATCAAAAGTGCTACTAAAACATGACAATTATTGGCAGAATTACGAAAAAATGCTACAATTATTACAATAATTTACATGACTATTATTAATTACAAATTACAAGATGGCTACTACTCCTTTTGCCACTTATACAGCAGCTACTGACATTATCACTGAAACATAATTATAAACATTATCACTGACACATTGCAACTATTAACATTATCACTGATACTTTCTAATTATCAAAATTGTCACTGATACTTTCTAATTATCAACATTATTACTGATAAGTTATAATTATTAACAATATCACTGATACATTAGAATTATTAACATTATCACTGATACATTATAAGTATTAACATCAGCACTGATACTTTATAATTATTATCAATCATCCTTTAAAATTATGAACATTAATGTTACATGACTACAATTAAAATAACTAGTATTTCTACTAGTATGGTGCGACTATTAACATTATTACTAATACATAATGGTTACATTATTACTAATTTCAAGTATTATTATTATTTATACATCAAAATGATGAATGTTATCACGTATACATTACTATTATAAAAATAACTATTTTATGACTACTATTTTTATCTATATATCACAATTATCGTGTTATGCAACAATCCTGTTGAATAAATGTTGTTTGCTATGCAAAAGCAATTATTACCTGTATTTCTCGTCTGCACCTTAGGAGTAGCCCCTGCAATTCCGTTGTATGTGTAGCATCCTTGTTAATATGCAATGACAATTAAGGCTTTGTATTTCTATTAACATTATGACTGATACATCACAATTATTATTACTTAAACATGACAATTATTAACTCAATACCTAATACTAATACATTATGATTTTTTAACATTATTAAGATATTATTACTTATACAATAATAAAGTTTGATTTTTTAAGTTTATTTTTACTTTACTAATCATTCTCAAGGGAAATTCAATGTTTTCACTCTTGCTTGTCAATTACACACAGGTCCGAAAGACACACACATGCACAAACAGGACCTGTACATGCACAATGTGGAGAGATGTCAGAGTGAATGGGCTGCCCTTGGTGAGGCGCCCCGAGCAGTTGGGGGGTTTGGTGCCTTGCTCAGGGGCACCTCGGCAGTGCCCAGGAGGTAAACTGGCACCTCTCCAGCCACCAGTCCACGCTCCCTATTTTGGTCGAAATGGGGACTCGAACGGCCGACCCCGGCTCCCAACCCAAGTCCCTATGGACCGAGCTACTGACGCTTATTTTTAACATTATTAACATTATTAAGATTATTATTACTTATACTAAAGATTACTTATTAAAATCACTGCTTACAAATGACAATTATTAAAAATACTGCCTATACACTACAACTATTCACATCATCACTTATAATTAATAATAATTCTAACGTATATGACATTATTACTTATACATTACTAACCATTTACAAAAATGACTAATTTAATACTGCTATTACTACTAAAACATTATTACGAATACAGAACAGTTATTAAAATTTTACTTATATATTATATATTTTTTTAAGAATAATTACTTATACAATATAATTATTACTTAAACATAATTATTAACATAACTACTAAAACAATACAATTATTAACTTACACATTATGTTTATGAGAACATTACAATAACAAACATTAATTTTTCACACTAGTTGTAAACAGTATAACAAACACATTACAGTTATTAACATTATTCAAAGGGAGAGTTTGTGCAGCTGAATCATGAAATGTTCTTATAAAAACTGACGAAAGGAGTTTCTTTGTTTGTTTTTGTTGTTGTTTGTTCTGTGTGTAAAAACCTTGTGAGGTAACTGAGGCTGTCTGATGAACGTAGCGCAGTAAAAGTACAGAGCAGAATAAAAAGGAAGTCCTCACATAAAGTACGGGTGCTTGATTGAAGTGATTTAATAAATAAACTCTGGCTGCGTGTGAATGTTCATCTGTGACCACCTACTAACAGGCTGCTCTCCATCACTAACAGCCGCTCAAGTGGCGTTCTGCAGGTGTGAATGGAGTGTTTTCCCAGCGTGGGGCGTGACCGGTCAACACGCCTCGGCTACACAAAAAAACACACACACACAGGCAGCGTTAACGGGCGCTATCGAGACTAATGAATAACCCCGATTAATAGGATCACTGATCCGGAGTCAGCTTCAAACACAGACACACCGAAAGGCGACAACGTTCTCCTGGTGGTTCTGTTTCATCTGGAAAATATTCAGAGAACAAACATTCATGTGGAACCATTTTGCGTTAGGAACAGGTTTACAGAAAGTGTTTCTAAATAATAACTTGTCGAATCTTCAGGGTTTTTTTGTAAATAAATCACTTATTTGGTTGGTGAGTTTTCTGATTCTCTCACGATGTTGTGAATGTTTTATTTGAGTCTCTGTCAGATCTAGGTGACAGTTTATCAGAGCCGTCGTCGCATTGTGAAGCCCAGTTTTAACCTGAAACTGATTTAGTTTTTGCACAGCTAAAAACATTTAAATCCCTTTTCCTTTTTTAGTTAAGAATCTGCATCGCAGCCAACAATCATCTTTGAGCACTTTGAGATTCCTTGGAATGCAAAGTGCACAATAAATAAAATTTATTATCATCATTATTATTATTATTATTATCTTCACATTCAACGAGAACAGCGAAAGTGATTGTGCCCCAGATGGGTTTCAGGAAACTCAGTCGTCCTCTGTTGACCCTGAAAGATCCCGCTGAAGTTTTTAACTCTGGAGATGTTTTGTAAAAGCTCTGACCATTTTATTTAGCCAGGTTAGTGTGGAGACACTCTCAGATTCCTGAAGAGGCGTCACCTCTGAATGAAAAGCTGGATGAACCCCCTTTAAAGGGTTTTATCTCTCGCTGTCTCTGTCTCTCTCTCTCTGTCTCTCTCACTGTCTCTCTCGCTGTCTCTCTCGCTGTCTCTGTCTCTCTATCTGTCTCATTGTGTCATACAGATTACTGTTAATTTATTATGCTGATCTGTTCTGTACGACATCTATTGCACGTCTGTCCGTCCTGGAAGAGGGATCCCTCCTCAGTTGCTCTTCCTGAGCTTTCTACCGTTTTTCCCCCGTTAAAGGGTTTTTTTGGGAGTTTTTTCCTGATCAGCTGTGAGGGTCCAAAGGACAGAGGGGTGTCGTATGCTGTAAAGCCCTGTGAGGCAAATTGCGATTTGTGATATTGGGCTCATTGATGAATGAAATCTGGTGACATCACATTGTTTCACCATAGCTCAGTGAAACATCAACCTGAGCAGGTGGAAAAACAACTCACAGGTGAACCGTGACCAACAAATGGATAAATGACCTTCATGTGGATGGATGAGCCTCAGGTGAACAAACAACCCTCAAGTGGACAAACAACATTCAGGTAGAGGAACAACCTTCAGATGGACAAACAACACTCAGGGGGACCAAAGACCCTCAGGTAGATTAACAACCTTCAGGTGGACAAATGACCTTCAGGTAAACAATCGACCTTCAGGTGGACAAACTAAGTAAATGTGAAAGAATGACCTTTAGGTGGACGAACGACATTCAGGTAGATGGACAACCTTCAGGTGGACAAACAACCCTCAGGGGGACCAAAGACCCTCAGGTAGATTAACAACCTTCAGGTGGATGAATGACCTTCAGGCAGACAAAACGACTTTCAGGTAGATGAATGACCTTCAGATGGACGAACGACCCTCAGGTGGACGAATAACCTTCAGGTGGATGCACAACCTTGGGGTGGACAAACAATGTTCAGGCGAACGAATGAACTTCAGGTCGATGAACAACGTCCAGGTAGACGAACACACTTAAGGTGGATGAATAACTCTCAGGTGGACGAAAAATCTTCAGCTGGGTGAGAACCTTCAGGTGAATGAATAACCTTCAGGTGGACGCACAACATTCGTGTGGACGAACAATGTTAAGGTGGACAAACGACCTTCAGGTGGACAAATGACCCACAGGTGGATGAATAACCTTCAGGTGGATGAACAACCCTCAGGTGGAGGAACAGCTCTCAGGTGGACAAATGACCCTCAGGTGGAGGGATAACCTTCAGGTGGATAAACTACCTTCAGTTGGAGAAATGACCTTTAGGTGGAGGGATAACCTTCAGGTGGATAAACTACCTTCAGGTGGATGAACTACCTTCAGGTGAAAATGACTTTCAGGTGAATGAATGACCCTCAGGAAGACAATCCACAGGTGTACCCTCAACAAGCAGTTTTAAGGAAGCAGATTTAGTTGCCTCCATGGAACCAAAGTGTAACCTCAAGGTGACGGAGCAGGAAACCCTCAGACGGGTTGTCTTGAAGTTTCATGAGGGGGCTGGATGACTCGCCATCTCAATGTGAAAACAACAATCACACAACAGACACAAACAACCTCAGACAGTCATCATGGTTACCGTCCGTTCTTGGTGACGATCATTTCGTTGGTGATGTGCTGAAACTTCCTCCACAGCTCGGCGTCCTCCAGCACCACCCTCAGCTCACGCTCCGTGGGATCACCCTTCTCCCGGCCGGCTTGCAGCTCGCTCTCCACCGCGCTCAGCAGCCGTGACATGCAGCGTTCAGCCGAGCCGGGGCTGCACAGAGCCCCGCCCATACGGACTGCACCTGCAGCAGCGGCGGCGTCAGTGGTGGTCCGCTCTGCTGAAGACATGGACTCCCCGTCCTCCTGTAAGCCCTCCACCTTCATCTGGAAACACAAAGATCAGAGGTGGTGACACGTTCAGAGGCTGAAGATCGAAGAATTCAACAGCTGTGTTTTTAACTTTGGAGAAACATCCCTTCGTCTTGGAGTCATCAGTGTTTTTAAAATACTCTTAAAACTCTTAAACTTATATGAGGACGTAACTTAAGTTTTAACCATCGTCATCATCAGGCGGTGGTTTGGAAGGTGGCAGGTCGCTGGGTGTGACGCTCATCATTCAATTTTCCACATAAGAAATGAAAATTAGAGAACTGGAAGTTAAAATTTTTTACCTGTGGAATGTTGGATAGAAAATACAAAACTGAATAATTGAAAATTTGAATTTTTATTTGTGTTTGTGTGTCGGGCTGAGTCAGAGGACTGGCTTGATGCTCTACAGTCAACTTACCTCTGATTGCTAGGCCGGGGTCTTCGTGTCGCCTATTGTCACGTCTGTATTTTAATGGTTTTCTAACCATTTCACAAAAAGATGATTTCAAAAACTAAAATGAATTAATTTTTCAACATTCACTGCACATTTTAGTGTGGACGAAGAAGAAAAAGAACACTTGTGGCACATTTTAAGAGTGGACAAGGTAAAAATGAAGGTTTCAAAAACTACAGTGGATTAATCTTAAAACACTCGTGGCAGCTTTTACTTTAGACGAGGAAAAAAACGGAGAATTCTCAAACATTTGGGACACATTTAGTGTGGACAAGAGTAGTAAAAGTAAAGTGGATGAATCTTAAAACACTTGCATGACTTTTTAGTGTGGACCAGGAAAAAAAGGTTTCAGAAACTAAAGTGGATGAATTTTTCAACAGTTGTGGCACATTTTCATGGTGACAAAGGAGACAAGAGATTTCAAAAACTGAAGTATTTTTATGTTTTTCCAACATTCCACATACAAAAAATATGTAAATATATTCCTGAAATAAAATGAATCAAACATGCAGTTTGTACGAAGAAAAGAAAAGATTTCAATACAAGAAAAAAGGAAGATTTCAAAAACTAAAGTGGAGGAATCTCTAAACATATGCAGCACATGTTAGTGTGGCTGAGGAAAAATGGCTTCAAAAATGAAAGTGAATGAATTTTAAGAGACTTGTGGCACATTTCAGTCTGGCTGAAGAAAGAAAAAGATTTCACAAACTAAAGTGGATGAATCTTAAGACCATAGTGGCGCGTTCTACCGTAGACGAGGTAAAAAGTATGAATTTTTGAACACAAATGTTTTAGTGTGGACGAAGAAGAAAATAAATGTCAACATTGTGGGAAATTTTAACTGATTTCAAAAACTAAAGTGGATGCATCTTTGAACACTTGTGGACAAAGAGGAAAAGATTTCAAAAACTAAAGTGGTTTATAATCTTGAGACATTCATGACACATTTTAAATGTGGACGAAAAAACAAGGATTTCAACGCTTCTGACACATTATAGTGTGGATGAGAAAAAATAGTGAGAGATTTTTAAAAAACTAAAATGAATTAATTTTTCAACACCTACGGCACACGACGTTAGTATGGATGAAGAAAGAGGAAGATTTAAAAACTAAAGTGGATGAATCTTAAAACACTCGCAGAATGCTTTTGTGTGGACGAGGAAAAAGAGGTTTCCAAATCTTTATCAGCTGCTCCAACAGTCCACAAATAAAAAAATAGAAACATGGGGTGTCGGTGCTTAGTGGCAGAGCATGTACAAGGCTGTTGCCGCAGCGGCCTGGGTTCAAATCCAGCCTATGGCCCCTTGCTGCATGTCATCCCCTCTCTCTCCCCCTTCACGCTCACCTGTCCTGTCCATTAAAGGCAAAATGGCCAAAAAAATAGAAACTCAGCTTTAAAATCTCAATTTTGTAAATTGATCCGAAAAATAAAACAGTAGTTTTAGAAAACTGAATTCAGTTTTCCAGTTTATTGATTTTCATTTTATTTTTAACATGAAAATTGAAACTGCTGAGCGTCAGCGTGAGCCACATCAGACTGTCATCTGACTTTATACTGAGTGGATTTTTTTCCCAGTGGTTTTTATTTATTTATTTATTTATTTATTCGTCCGAGTGATTCCTCTCCGTGTTGATGTTGACTGATTTTGTCACAGTGATGTGAAACATAGTTTGAAGGAGCACCTAAATGCATCATCAGACAGAAAGGTGATGCGTCTTGAAGAACTGTCTTTGTCTTCCATCGCTGCGTCCTGATAATATTCATTTTGTTCCGTTTAAACTTGGAGTGTTTTTCTGAATGTGTGCGGTGTCAGGCTGTTTCTCAGACTTTAATATTCTGCGTCATTTTTCAACATCTCTGAGGTGGATTTTAGAAACTTTGTGATTTAAAGAGAATTTAAATCTCTGATTTAACAAATATAAAGTCTGTAAATGTGAAGTCTCCATCGGTTGGTCTCACGGGACACATTTTGTCTCAGAGGACAATAACTTTAAACTTTATATGATGGATGTGTTTAAAGACATTTAACTGATGGTGTTTTTATGAACGTCTGTATAAAGAGGTGACGCAGCAGCTTCCTCTAGTTTATTTTATAATATTATTTCAGTTTACAGTTCAGATGTCCTGTTTTAACCTCAAGATTCAACACTCATT
Organism: Epinephelus cyanopodus; assembly: GCA_026686955.1. Lineage (NCBI taxonomy): Eukaryota > Metazoa > Chordata > Actinopteri > Perciformes > Serranidae > Epinephelus > Epinephelus cyanopodus. Next base: position 20,146,083 of record CM048937.1, on the reverse strand, counting down.
TATTCTCAGCAGAATTAATTATTTTATCTTATTTCAATAAATTTTATTTTATCATGTTTTTGTTTGATTTATTTTACACACATGTTGTGATATTTATTCCATTTTCTGTATTTTATCTTTGAAAGCTTTAATGACTCATTAAAATACAAACACAATGTACATTTGCATTTATTGTTAAAGTCTGAATGTGAACATTTATTTACACAGTTTTAGTTAGTGTCAAAAACAAAACAAATGGAATAAAACAAACGACAGTTTTATCATCTGCATCATCAATTTTATTAATTTATATTCTGAAATATAAACCCTGTTTTTATGCACTATTTATTCAAAATTATTAATTAATTAATTAATCTATTTGATCTTTACCATTATTATTAATCTATTTTTATCTTTATTGTTATCATATTTATCTATTTATTTTTTTGTACATCTCTGTCTTCTTTTATAAAAGGTCTCCTGACACATGCACATGTTCTCACTCGTTCTGCCATCAACACATTACACAACTAAAAATAAATAAATACATAAAATCAGATAAAATAAAAATTTGGTTTTCAAATTTTGGTTCATTTAAAGTTTATTATAAAACATGTAAAAATAACTAATTATATTATTTGGGACGTAGGTGTCGACACTGTGTTTAAACTTTACAGTCATTTCAAACATTTTAATTTTCTTGGAATATTCTTAAATCAAACTTGTCAGATACATAATCTGTAATAAATAAGTGTGTGTGTGTTAGTAAATGACATGCAGTGTTAAATGTGTGTGTTTTAATGAGATAATGAGTTAATTATGATCTGAGCTGGAGGAAGTGCTGACTTCCTTTCTGTGACGAGTTCAAAGGATGAAAAGAGGAAATAAACACATTTAATAAAAACAGAAAGAGAATCATCACATTTATATGTTTTAATATTTTATCATGAATTAAATAATAAAACCAAACTGACCTGATCCAGAGGAGCCTCTGAGAGGAGCAAGAATAATCCAAACTGAGAATTAAAGAAGAAGAAGTGATAATGATAATGATAATGATGATGATGATGATGATGATGTGAAGGCGCTCAGCGTCCGACTGAAACAATCAGACACATCAGTCTGATTGACCCTCTGTCCGACCGTCCGACCGTCCGTCCGTCCGTCCGTCCGTCAGACTGATGCTCCGACTCTCAGATTTCACTCAGCCTCTGATGGGCTGCAATTATCACACACACACACACACACACACACACACACACACACACACACATACACACACACACACACACACACACCTAACAGCACATAGACACACACAGACACAGACACACACACACACACACACATACCTGACAGCAGTCAGTCTGTGTGTGTGTGAGTGTGTGTATCTCATACACTGCTAAAAACAACAAGGGGAACTCTTAAATGATCTTGATGAACCAATTTCAAATTCTGATCTCGTCACATGTCCACGTCTGGTTCATGGACTTTCCACTTCCATGTATGACGCCATAGGTGTGTTGGTTGTTGATGTTCTGGGATGCATGGTCTCACTCCAAAGTCGTCAGAATCCGGTGCTTGGGTGGTGACCTGTGGCGTTGGAAGCCAACCAAAAAAGGCGTCCTTCAACATCGGCGTGATACACAGCCGGTTGCTGATCTAGTTTGTCTAACGGTGTGGTCAGAAACATGCACACCAGTAGCCTGCTGGAGGTCATGTTGTAGGGCTCTGGCTGTGCTCCTCCTGTTCCTCCTCACACAAAGGAGCGGATAGCGGTCCCGCTGCTGGGTTGATGCCCTTCTACGGCCCTGTGCAGCTCTCCTGGTGTAATGGCCAGTCTCCTGGTATCTGGTATCAACCTGATTGGGCTGCAGTACCACCTAATGCTACCAGTAGTGACAAGGACACTAGCAGAAGACCAGACTGGAGAAGAATCAGTCAGAAAGGATAAGGAGAGAGCAACTGTCTGTGGACACCACACGTTAAACCATTTCCTGTTTGGTCCTGGAACCTGAGTACCTCTAGGAGGTAAAAAGGTTCCTTTAGGTGATTCAAGAAGTCCTTTAGGAGGTACAAAGGTTCCTTTAGGTGGTTCAAGAAGTCCTTCAGGAGGTTCCTTTAGGTGGTTGAAAAGTCCTTTAGGAGTACCTAGATTCTTTTAGCAGGTTCAAGGCTTCTTAAAGTTTGGTTTCAATGAAGAAAGCTCGCTTCAATATTTATTGTGATGGACATCATCTAACTATTTTGAAAAAGGTCTTCAGGATGGAAATTCTGGACGTCCTTGCATTTTAGTGTGGATGAGGAGAACATGTTTTATGATGGGAGACAACTGAGCTTTTACAAACATGGTCTAAGAGATGGGTAACATCTGTAAATGTGGTCCTGAGAGTTAGACAAGTGCAGATGAAGATTTGAAAGTAGGTTTTTCTTGTAAACTCAGGGTTGAGCAGTGTGGATGGATCTTCCTGAGGTTTCTACCGTTTTTTTTTTTCCCATTAAAGGGTTTTTTGGGGAGTTTTTCCTGATCAGCTGTGAGGGTCCAAAAGACAGAGAGATGTCGTATGCTGTAAAGCCCTGTGAGGCAAATTGTGATTTGTGATACTGGGCTTTATAAATAAAATTGACTGATTGATGGAGAAGTGTCCTCAGTGGATCAATTGGAAACCAACAATAAACAACAGTCATGTTTTTTTCCATGTTAGTGTGGACAAGGAAAACTAGTGATGAACATAATAAAATAAAAAATCATCCTTGATTTTTTTTTTAATTCGCTGTGAACTGAAAGAAAAACACAGCCTTTAAAAATTTTTAAAAAAGCGATCTCCAGAGTGGATCATCTTTGTGTTGATTAGAAAATTGTTTTTATCTTCTCGTTCAGCTGTTTCAGCGCAGGTGAAGATCTGAAGATCTGAGTTAAGCAGTGTTAGTGTGGACCAGATGATGACATCATCTTTTATAAACCAATCAGTGGTTAGTGGATCATTCAGAGGAGTGGAGGAAAACAGGTCAGGTCCGTCCTGGAGGTTTAAATGTCAGCTGACAAACACCAGAGTCTGTTCAGATCAGCATGTAATGGAGGATAGGTCAACATCTGGAAACACACAGTGACACAAACATCCCCCCCTGTGTGTGTGTGTGTTTGTGTGTGTGTGTTTTAATCAGCGGGTGGAGATTACAGGCTTTACAGACTTAACGGGCATAAAGTCAGCGTTGACCAGGGCGGCAGGTAAACATCAGAACAACAGGTAACACACACACACACACACCTCAAGGGTTAAACTTTGGTTTATCTCTGTGTATTTAAAAATGTGAAATTCATAATCAGCAGGAAGTTTTTATATTTAAAGACGTCAAACAGACTGTTTCTGCTGTTTTTATTAAAATAACAAAATAGTTTTACAAACAAACACAAACCATGAAACCAGCAGCTGAACTGGATCTTACTGGTTTAACCACAGTCTGAGGCATCCAGGTGGTGTTCCTACACCACCATTTTTAAAAGTCTGCTGTGAGTAGAGTTGGGTATAACGCGTTACAAAGTAAGCGTTAATTTCAATTTTATTTATAAAGCCCAATATCACAAATCACAATTGCCTCACAGGGCTTTACAGCATACGACATCCCTCTCCTTTAGACCCTCACAGCTGATCAGGAAAAACTTTAACGGGGGGAAAAACGGTAGAAAGCTCAGGAAGAGCAACTGAGGAGGGACTGATAGAGAGAGAGAGAGAGAAGGTGCCCAGTGTATTATAGGGCGTTAGAGTACTTTGATTACTTTTTGCAGTAACGAGTAACCTAACGCGTTAGTTTGCTGTTTGAGTAATCAAATACTTAAGTACATTTTCAAACATGACATCAGTTACTTCCGTTACTTTTAGAACGCTGGTCCTTCAGCTCCGAAACAGCAATGGCTGTCGTTTGGTTCTTATAACGGAGATAACGTTAAACCTATCAGTCTGAAAGAAGCCACGGAGCTTGTGACTCGCTACATGGTCGGAGAAATACTGCCGTTGTCTATGGTGGAGTCTAAATAGGTGGAGTAGGACTCGCTAACAGACATATTTCAGAGTCGGGACTTGCATGATGCCTGGTACACGCTACACGGTGGTACTCACCAATTATCCCCAGACGTCTTTCACGGCGTGTGTGATGTCATCAGGTTATTCTCGTCCTGTTTTTATTACTTTGACTGTTATTTGAGTCACTGTGTGTGTTCATGTGCCAGCCGATATGTTGTTGTGATCACCTAAAAGCGTCAGCAGATGGCAGGAGCTACATTTGAAGCGCCATACGTAAACTATCAATCTACTGTGTCTTCCACAGGAAATTCTGACAAATGTTTCAGAATAAAAGCCTATTTAGAAAATAGAGGGATTCTCACAGCCGAGGTTATAAGGGGCTTTTAATTTGAAACAAGTGTTGAGTTTGAAATGACGGTGCGATATGTTAACTTTACAAAGACAACGGTGCGGATAAAAAGTAAATATATAAACACACAGAGGGATGAATAAAACGGAGCGTCTATAATGTAGTTTGTTTCAAATGAAGCTGGAGCCTCTGCAGCTGTGCTGAGTAAAAGCCGCAATTTGTTAATGTCATTACTTTATGTCCGACCGTGAGGATGTAGCATTGTTTGCTAGCTTGATGCTAATGACAGTAACGTTAACTCAGCGGGTTGACAAAGTGCCTCTGCTGTTTCACACCATCATTTCCCCCTTTTACTCTGTGTGGTAACATCCCTAGAGGAAATATTAAAAATGCTGGGGTGTTGTTGTCATACAGTGTCTATGGCAGCAGATCGTTCTGTGTTTCTACTGGTCAAAGTGACGGCTGTGATGGGAGAACTGGTTCTCAGTGAAGGGCAAGTGGTCCATAACTTTAATGTTGGAGACAAACAAATGTAGGCTTAGCGCCCTGTGGTCCATTGGCCAATAGGAAATGTAGAATACTCAAAAGTACTTTAAAAGGGCTTGAGTTACTTTTCTCAGGGAGTAACGCAGTAAAGTAACTGGTTACTTTTAAAAAAGTAACATAGTAACGTACTGTGATTACTTTTAAAGTAACCCTTACCCAACACTGGTTGTGAGTAGCAACTACGGCTGACAATGTCTGGAATATTCAGGGTGGAAACATGTAAATAAGAAGGTCACCATCACCATCATCATCACCATCATCATCACTTTAAAAAGGGAAAAAAAAGAAAACTAAACTTCAATTGAATAAGTTGATTAATTTAACATCAGATTGAACATTTAATCAACAACAACAACAACAACAACAACAACATCCCACCACTCCTGGCTAATAACAGGTACATTCTTATGGTAATATTTTAAGAACTATATATTTCTTAAACAACACTCCTGAGCTCAACTTCCCTGTAATATTTAGCAGACATTTACCAACAATGTCCTCACCATACAGAAAATGTAATTGACATTTAGCTGCAATTTACTGGAAATTTACTGGAAATGCACAAGAAATTCAGTGAAAATGTATGTGACATTTACTGATAATTTACCACAATTTTACTGGATGTGTTTTGGAAATATGGAAATGTACTGGACACACACTGAAAACATACTGAACATTTACTGAATATTTGATGGAAATTTACCCAATATTTACTGAAAGTACAGTATACCTGACATTTTTTCATGGAAATATATGGAAATATACTGCACACTGGACATTTATTGGAAATTACATTGGCATTTAGAGAATATTTGGGGGACATTTACTGAAATCACTGGAAATTTACCAGACATTTTTCATGAAAATATATGGAACTACACTGGACATCTGATTTACTGAGAAATTACTGGACATTTACTGAAATTGACAAGATAATTACTGGAAACTACACGGACATTTACTGGAAATTTAGCTGACATTTATGAAAACTTTGCAGGCATTAACTGAAATTTTATCAGACATTTTTGGGAAGTTTTCTGACCCTTCACTACCATACATACTTTTAACCTGACGTACCATCAGACTTAGTTTCGCTTTCTAATGTGTATTTTCCACCAAATTGAATTTACATTTAAGAGGTACATTTTTTTAAACTATGAAAAATAAAGAAAATATGTAACAAACTCCCGAGCTTTACTTACCTAATAAATTTAACACAAAATTTACTGAAAACATCCCAGAAATTTTCCAACCCTGTGACAGACGAATTGATAGACATAAATGAAATGTTTGTGCTGAAATGATTCTGACCATAAAACAAAAAGACGACCTGAAGGAAACTGAAACTACAGTCTTCCTCTCTGAGACATTCAAGGTGTGTAGGAATTCTTAAAACTCAGATTAAACATGAAACATTAAAATCAACATTCAGGTTTTCATTTTCCACAAATCTGAAACAAACTGACAGAAAAATTATTTTCTGTTTGTATTTTCTGAAATCAAATCTGGAACTCTGACACTACAATTTTTATCTTCTGTTTTATCGTTATATACATCCTGTTTTTTTTTGTTTTTTGTCTTGCCGTTTAAAGCAGCCGTGTGAAACATTTTATTTTCGTTGATTATAGCGCCCCTTTGGTCGAAGTATGGTATGGTTTGGTATGACACCCACAGCCTGGTGTCGTAAAGCCGGCAATTACCGCATGCATTTGTTTTGGAGAGCGAGAGGATTAACTAACATCAGGTCAGTCCAAGTAAATAGAGGAAACAGCAAAATTACTCAGTAAATTCTCCTGTCGTGTTTCTGTTCTGATCTAATCTAATCTGTTGTGTATTTTGAGCTACTAAGGCTACCGTAGTAGTGTGAGCCTCAAGTTATTCTGGGTAATGTAGTAACTGTTGTGCTACTGGAAACAATGAGAAGCAGCCGTGTACGTTCAGTGTAAGGAGGAATAAACAGTTAACAAGTCATCTGCTGAGTCCACATTATTATGTGAAAAGAAGACTCTGACGATTTGGGAGTTATGCCCTTTCTCTGTCATTTTCATATTGAGACACCGGTGAGCAACAGCTGCAGCTGGCTCTGGGACAGGTCACCAGGTCACTCGGTAAATGGCAAACAAAGAGACAACACGGACGATATTACTCACCCGACTGAAAGCTGTCCATCAGCTCCTGCAGGCCTGGAGCATTTTTTCCAGTTCATCTTAGGAACATGAAAAAAAGTTTCAATCACACCAGGATTAGTGATTGCTGCAAAGTTTTCATTCCTTGTGATGCACTCTCTGCGGCGCTTTTCCTCCTGATGATGTATCTCCCCAACGATGGCAGCACCGAATCCCACTATGTGCAGGACAATAGTAGCGGAGGATTCAGCCTCTCTCGTCTCTGCTCAGCATCAACACATGGAGTTCCTCATCTGTGTGCTCCGGCTCAAACAGGTATGGCTCTGGATCTGTGTCCGCTACAGGAAACTCTTCAAAATCGCGTTCAAAGTCGTCCATTGCAGCTGCTAAAATCCGGAGATATCGCTAGGCTAAATAAACAGCTGAGTTTTGTTTACAAGCTGCGTCTGTGCCTGTTCACCGGTGTATCGCTCCGCCCATCACAGCGCAGGACGTACTGAACCTCTATCAGCACAATGCTAACCGCTGAGACCCAGCCACTGGACGCACAGACACAAAACAGATATCGATCATGTTGTCTCAATATGAAAATGATAGAGAAAGGGCATAACTCCCAAATCGTTAGAGTATTCTTTTATGTGAAGATACACAGTGAAGACATAACATAATCCTAACACAGCAAAGCTGTTACCTGCAGCCTTCGCTTGCAAAGCTAATGCTACTAATGTCAGGTCAGTCCAAGTAATTAGTGGAAACATGCTAACGTTACACACAAGTTAGTAGTAAAGTAAGACCTGTTCATAAATGTTCTGGTGTAGCTCTGAATGTCTATAAACTGAGGACAACTGCCTGCTGTATATTTGTGTTCATGGTCACAGCCACAGATCATTTCACATGATGCTCCTTCATTATCCGCCATGACATCAAAAGTACAACCAAGTCCTCACAGATACATCTCTGGTAACACTGTTAGGTGTTATGTGTTCAGTAATGCTCGCTGTGTACTGCTTACTCGAAGAACTGTAAACTTCTCTTCTTCTTCTGTGGTTTAATTGCTGCAGGCCGCTGCAGGCGAGCAGAATCACTTCCGCCTCGGGTGCCGTATTCTGGTTTTCTGACTTCCGCTGTGTGTCCGACCCGAGCTAGGCTACGCTAAATAGCCATATAGAGAAAGGCTTTTTTGTCGCTGTTGGGTTCAAATAAATATGCGTATCTTCAAGAAGGGGTGATATGAACTAGGGACAGTTTTATTAATGGTAAAAAGTTCCACACAGCTGCTTTAAAAGTGCCGTAAAAATAAACTTCGGTGTGTTTTACTTTCTGTTGAAGAGAGAATAAAGCCTCACATCCTGTCCGTGTTTGTGTCTGCACTTCGAGAGTTTCTGTATAAATAAAATATAATTACTGTCGCTGTAAAATAAATGCTTTAACGTTACGGTAAAGTTTCTCTGTGAGCAGCAAACAGGAAGTCATCACTCTCCCTGCCATCACATCAGATTCAGATTCAGATTCAGATTCATCTGATGTTTTAATTTGAAATCTGCAGAATTCAAGTTTTTTTCTGTTCGTCTGTTGTTGAATTTATAACTTTACAGTTATTATATCATTTACATAATAAAATAAAATCTGTTTGATATTTTGTTCTTCATCTTTTAGTCTCATTTCTGAAAAACACAAACAGTGATGACGATTTATAATATACAAACATACAAATATCACAGCTAACATGCTAACAGCTAACATTCTGACAGCTAAGAGTTAACAAGCAACACTTAAAGATAACAGTTAACATGCTACCTCGGCTGGCCTGGACGCTGGGCTTCTGCATGATGATTGGATGATCTGTCTGAGGCTGAATCCCTTTTTGATTGACAGCAAAATGAGCTAATCAGCGATCTTAAAAAATATAAACCACCACCGGAGCGATTTTCAAGTTTCTTCCGTTGTTCTGAGTTGATGTGGAGACTTTTCCAATCCTCTTAGTGACTTTTTCTTTGTTAACAACGACTAGCGACAAATCTAGCATGTTTTTCTGGTGTTATTGGAGACTGTACTCGTGTTTGGAGACTCTGACTTCTGTCGCTCTGCAGTTACTGTCCCCAACGAGCAGCAGGTGCTGCTGTGAGCCCTCCACCGTCCCAAAGCACTCACAGGCGGTCACACTACCAGCCCCAGCTAGCAAGTGAGCTAGCAAGCTGCACATAATGGCAGACAATTTGAATTTAGAGTTAAAGAGCAGGGCAGATCAACACCTCAGATTGATTTGGTGCAAAGGGTGGGGAAGTAACAGTTCTTTTCACCCATCTGAAAATCCTTGAGGTGTGTGTTGCTGTGGTTCTATGGCATGAGTGTGGTTGAAAAACAGTTTCAATTAAATGCTCCTTTTATAAGTTACTGCCTCGCTACAATATGACAACTTTTATGATATAAACTTAAAGTGAGCTTCCCCTGTTTGAAAGACCAGCAACCACCACTGATGCTAACAGGTAGCAGTAAACATGCTAACAGGTAAAAGTTAAAAGATAACAGATAGCATGCTAAGAGCTAATAGTAGGGTCCAAAGGACCTTTTATGCTGTAACGGCCTGTGAGGCAAATTGTTATTTGTGATATTGGGCTTTATAAATAAAATTGATTGATTGATTGATTGATTGATTGATTGATTGATTGATTGATGACAGTGACCATGCTAACAGCTAACATGCTAATAGTTAACAGTTACCATGCTAACAGTAAATAACAGTGAACATGCTAACAATTAACATTTCAACATCCAACAGATAAGGTAAAAGTTAACAGTTACCATGCTAACAGCTTATTGTATCAGTTAACAGGCTAACAACTAACATTGTTAACAGTTACCATGCTAACAGCTAATATTTACAGTTAAAATGCTAATGGGTAACAATTGAAAGTTACAGTTAAACGTGCAGGTAACAGGCTAACATGCTAACAGCTAACAGTGGTTAACACAAGGTAACCTGTCTCCATGGAAACCAACACCTGAGTTTGTAGCTTTTGGAGGTTGAAATGCTTAAAGGCCTTCGATCAGCTGCCGATGATACACCCCTCGCAGCATCCTGATTGGTCAGACAGACAGAGGGGCAGGACTTCAGAGACACATCGAACATAATTTGATGATTCCGTCTCTGAAAGAGAGAGAGAAAAAAAAAATCAAATGTAACATACATAACAAATTACACGTTGCATGACATGTTATTACAAACAAAAATAATCATAAAAATATTAAATATGCGTAAAATATAACATATAAATATTGAATTAAATATTTGATCAAATTTAACATATAAATATTAAATTAAATATTTGATCAAATTTAACATACATAAATATTCAATTATATTTGTAATAAAATTTAATATATAAATATTAAATCATTTTGTAATAAAAATATAACATATATAAATATAAAATTAAATAGATGATAAAATATAACATATATGATTACATAGTGGTATACAGTATGAAATATTAACATATATGAAACATATAACAGTAAAGTAAAGAGTGTGAGAGTGTTACCTGGCGAAGGGGATGTATGACAGTCCGTACCTGTGAAGACCAGCAGCAGTCAGATGGACAGACAGATGGACGGATGGACGCATGGACAGGTATACATATGTTTATACGTTTATAAATGTGTGTGTGTTGTTATTACCAGGTGAAGGCCAGAAACTGAAGGACACAGAAGAGGAGAGCCAGACCGTTGTTCTTCCACTGGACAGGTACACACATACAGGTACACACACACACACACACACACACACACACACACACACACACACACACAGACACACACATTTGTATCCAATTGCATTAAGTATGGCAGGGAGTCAAATACAAAAGGGACAAGAAGACAATACTGGTCACTCATGGAAATACATAGAATCTTCTCCTCCACACACACACACACACACACACACACACACACACACACAATGATAGTGAGTGAGTGATAGAAGCTGAGAGTTTGTTTGTCTCACCCAGAACGCAGAACACAGAGTCAGGACCAGACACACCTGGAGACACAAACAGGTACACACTTTAGACTACACACTCTATGCTACACACAGTAAAAAGTAAACTGTATACTACACACTGTACACTGCACACTGTATACTGTTACTACACATTGCACACTGTACACTACACACTATATACTGTTACTACACATTGCACACTGTACACTACACACTGTATACTGTATACTATACACTGTATATTACACATTGCACACTGTGTACTGTATACTACACACTGCACACTGCATACTGTATATTACACATTGCACACTGTATACTGTATACTACACACTGTACACTGCACACTGTGCACTGCACACTGCACACTGCACACTACACACTGTACACTGCACACTGCACACTGTGCACTACACACTGTATACTGTATACTACACCCTGTACACTGCACACTGTACACTACACACTGTACACTGCACACTGTATACTACACACTGTATACTGTATACTACACACTGTACACTGCACACTGTACACTACACACTGTATACTGTATACTACACACTGTACACTACACACTGTATACTGCACACTGCATACTGTATACTACACACTGTACACTGCACACTGTACACTACACACTATATACTGTACTACACACTGTACACTACACACTGTATACTGTATACTACACACTGTACACTACAGACTGTATACTGTATACTACACCCTGTACACTGCACACTGTATACTACACACTGTACACTGCACACTGTACACTACACACTGTACACAACACACTATATACTACACACTGTACACTGTTCACTGTATACTACACACTGTACACCGCACACTGTATACTGTATACTACACACTGTACACTACACACTGTATACTGTACACTACACACTGTACACTGTTCACTGTATACTACACACTGTACACCGCACACTCTACGCTACACACTGCATACTACAAACTGTACACTGTACACTCTATACTACCCACTGCATACTACAAACTGTACACTGTACACTCTATACTACCCACTGCATACTACAAACTGTACACTGTACACTCTATACTACCCACTGCATACTACAAACTGTACACTGTACACTCTATACTACCCACTGCATACTACAAACTGTATACCGCACACTGTATACTACACACTGTACACTGTTGAAATTGTTTGTTGAAATTGGTAACTGTGTCTCAGACCACATGGCCTTGACCTGTGGGGTGCCCCAAGGGTCAATCCTGGGACCCCTTCTGTTCAGTCTCTACATGCTGCCTTTAGGCCAGTTAATACAAAGTAATAATGTGTCCTACCACAATTATGCAGACAACACTCAGATCTATGTGTCACTGACAGCAGGTGAATATGGACCAGTAGATTCACTCTGTCACTGCATCCAACAGGTCAGTGTGTGGATGCAAAATAACTTTCTCCAGCTAAATTCAGACAAGACTGAAGTCATTGTATTTGGTCCACAGAAACAAAGAGAAAGTGTCAGCAGTCACCTCCAGTCTCTCTCTCTAAAACCTACAAATCAGGTTAGAAATCTCGGGGTAATAATGGACTCAGATTTGAACTTTAACAGCCACATCAAATCAATAACATCAGCAGCCTTTTACCATCTAAAGAACATTGCCAAAATCAAAGGTATAGTGTCTAAACCTTACTTGGAGAGACTTATCCATATATTTGTCTCTAGTAGGTTAGACTACTGTAACGGCCTGCTCACTGGCCTCTCCAAACGGGCCGTAAGACAGCTGCAGTACATCCAGAATGCTGCTGCTGCTCGGGTCCTGACCAGAACCAGGAAGTACGAGCACATTAGTCCTGTGCTCAGGTTTCTACACTGGCTTCCTGGCTCAGAGAATAGACTTTAAAGCAGCTCTGCTTGTGTACAAGTCTCTCCACGGCCGAGCACCAAAGTACATCTCTGACATGTTAGTACCATATGAACCATCTGGGACTCTGAGGACCTCAGGGACCGGCCTCCTGCTGGTGCCCAGAGTCAGGGCTAAACATGAGGAATCAGGGTTCCAGTTTTATGCAGCTAAAATCTGGAACAGTCTTTGTGAAGATGTGAGACAGGCCTCTACTTTGACAATGTTCAAATCTAGGCTCAAAAGAGCTCTATTTCACTGTGCATATGACTGAAAGGATCTTATCTGCACTCTTCTCTTTTACACTTCATTTTACATTGATTATTTATGTTTTTATTTTGTATTGTGATTTTAATGCATTTTCTTCTTCTGTAAAGCACTTTGAATTACTTTGTGTACGAATTGTGCTCTACAAATAAACTTGCCTTGCCTTGCCTTGTACACTGCACACTGTAAACTGCATACGTTACACTGCCAACTGCACACTGCATACTACACACTGCACACTGTATACTACACAATGAATACTGTATACTACACACTGTGCACTGCATACAACACTACAGACTGTATACCACACACTGTACACTGCACACTGACTGTGCACTGCATACAACACACTGTATACTACACACAACACTACACACTGCATACTGCACACTACACACTGTATACCGCAAACCATGCACTGCACACTGCATACTTTACACTGCACACCATACACTGCATACTGTATACTACACACTGTATACTGCACGCTGCACACTACACACTGCATACTGTATACTACACACTGCATACTGCACACTGTAGACTGCACACCGGACATTGCACACTGAATACTGCACACTGTATATTACACGTGTGACCTCACCAGCATGATGGCGGTGGCAAAGGCTCTCTCTTTAGCACACATGGTCTTCAGCTGTCGACACGGCCCAATCAGAAACAAGGTGCTGAAACACACACAGGACAACATGTGACATCATCAACCAAAGGGAACCACTGTGAGCAGTCCTGAGGGATGATGGGTAACAGAGTTCATGACACTGAGAGAAGCTCTGAGGGATGATGGGTAATAGAGTTCATGACACTGAGAGTACACCTCAGGGATGATGTGGTCGTTACCTGGCCAGAGCGCAGATGTTTCCCACACTGTAGAGGACAGCGAACACCGCAAGACCAAACAACTGGGCCCACAGCAGACAGCTGCCCTGTTACCATGGAGATACACAGAGTGACAGGAGGTCACCATGGAGACACACAGACAGACAGGAGGTTACCATGGATACAAACAATAAGACAAGAAACACAATGTTGTTATGGCAGCAGAGGAAAACAGAGACCGACAGACTGCTACCATGGAGACACAGACAGATTGTTACCATCTAGACACAGACAGACAGGGGGTTACCATGGATACACACAGACGAACAGTTGTTTACCATGGATACACACAGACAGACTGTTACTTTAGATACTCGCAGACTGGACAGGAGGTTACCATGGATACAGAAAATAAGACAAGACACATGTTAGATACACACAGACAGAATGTTACCTTGGATACAGCCAGGAAGACAAAACAGGCTGTTACCATGGAAACAGAGAAAAAATACAGACGGATAAACTGGTTACAATGGAAACACACAGGGAAAATAAGACAAGCTCTTACAATAGGAAGTGACAGATGGATAACATCGTTACCATGGATACAGACAAGCAGAAAGACAGACTGACAGGAGGTTACCATGGAAGCAATAGATCAAAAAAGCTGTTACCATGGAACAGATGGAAACAACAAGATAAGATGTTACATTAAAAAGTGACAGACAGACAGACGAACTGTTACCATGGATACATGCAGAATAATCAGACAGGATGTTACCACGGAGACAGACAGACAGTGGACTGTTACAATGGAGACCCTTACCAGGATGGAGCAGAAGACGCCCAGCACGAAGCAGACGATGAAGCCCTTCACCCTCGTCCCCCAGGCCAGTGTGGATGCCTCATTGGCTCTCTGCAGAGGTGACATTGTCATCAGTGACATCATCATGTTTAGCAGGGCTCCAGACTAACTTTTCCACTAGGAGCACCAGCGCTCCTTACTGAAAATTTTAGAGCGCCAGCACAAAATTTAGGAGCACTATCTATATCGACACAACATGTTCATAATTTTGTAGAGATTAACTGCATTACATATAATTTAGCAATAAACACAGACAGCCCTGCAGGGTTCAACGCTAAGGTTTTTTTTCACTTGCCCGGAGTCAGTTTTTACTTGCCCTATAAAAATTGTTTCATTTAAGTGGCTATCAAATAACAAAGACTGCAGTTATTTTTATGTTATGTAATCTTTATTCACACTGTATCGTTCTCTCTATAATTTTGTGCCCTACTTGAGCCATGCCCACCTCTATTTATTTTCCCCCCTCTCTCCAGTTCTGCTGTATTAACACTGGGTTTAATATTTTGCTTCCATCTCTCTGCCCTGCTCTACTCTACTTCAACGCTACTTAGCTCTCTCTCTGCTCTACCAGTAGACTACCGCATCCACCTGTTGCACAAAACACACACAGCAGTGTTTCCCCTAGGATGGAGTTATAGCAGCAGAGGTGAAGCACACACATGAAAATAATTTTCACATGCGTGAAACTCTTTTGTATGCTTGCAAAGCATAGCCTGCTGGGATGTTTCTATGTATACTGGCACCATACTGGCTCTTTAGGACTCAGTACATACAGTAGCCTACATGTGTGCACAGTAATGAGCAGGTGAAATGTCTGTCTAGCTTACATATGAGGTGTCATATGCTGCTGTTTTGTGCTATGACCTATTTAAGTGCTGGAAGTTGTTAATTACGTGACAATGCCTGAACGCAACACAAGCTCAGCACCGAGTGCCGTGCTGCGCTGCTGTGCGAGCAGCGTGTTGGTCTGTGCGTAACAGCAGTCTGTTGTTATTTACACACTTTCCATAACAAGAACTTTGTCAGTTGTTAAACTGCGCCGGGCTCGGGTCAGGTTTATCAGGAAAATGCGCCCGAGCTGCTCACCTGTGTGTGTGTGTGTGTGTGTGTGTGTGTGTGTGTGTGTGTGTGTGTGTGTGTGTATGGCAGAACTCCGCCGTGCGCAATACAGAGAGCAGAGGATAAATGTTAACGCGTGACCATGTAGAGACAGAAATGACACGATGACATAACACCATAATAGTATATTGTTAGGTTATTATATGAAGCGTCCGTCGCGCAAAATAATATCAATGGGGGACTGTGTGCAGGACATTGCTGACTCGTCCTCTGAACTATCTGAAGTTTGGGAAACTGCACAGGACCGACAGGAGTTTCTGGATAATTTTTTCTTTTGAAAAACGAATCTATAGTTCGTTTCATAGCGTCACTTTATGGTCAAACGACACAGCACTTTGTACTCAACACCGGCTCTGTGACCCCTCTCTGTCTAACCCCACGTACAGTACACACGTAGGTACTAAAACTGCGGCACGTTGTAATGGTTACTGGCGCCGCCCCGCCTCGCAGTGCGTATCCAGACACACATGGCAGGCACACACACACGCACACACACACACACACACACACACACACACTTTCTTCCGCTCCTCCATGAAATGCAATTATAAAAGGAAGAAAAAAAATAAAGAAAAAGGGGGAGAGGAGTGGATTTGTAAGTCGCGCTGGTGCTCCTAGTTAAAAAAATAGGTCACGCGGCCTCCAAAAAAGGTCGCAAAATGCGACCAATTAGGCGCAGTCTGGAGCCCTGTTTAGGTTTCATCACACAGTAAACACAACAGTGAACACGTGATCTGATACATCTGTCTGAGGCTGACAGCTATCAATAATCAATATATGTTATTATACAGTAAGCTCTGACAGCTGATCAGCTCATCGATAATCAATAATACTGTAACTGCAGAGTGATGATACTACAGGACTGTTACTGCTGTAAAAGAGTACTTTACAGTAATAGAGTACTGTTAGAGTATCATTACTTCAGTAACAGAGGACAGTAGGTGTGACTGAGTGCTATCAGAGTATCATTACTTCAGTAACAGAGGACAGTAGGTGTGACGGAGTGCTATCAGAGTATCATTACTTCAGTAACAGAGGACAGTAGGTGTGACGGAGTGCTGTCAGAGTATCATTACTTCAGTAACAGAGGGCAGTAAGTGTGACTGAGTGCTGTCGAGTATCATTACCTCAGTAACAGAGGACAGTAGGTGTGACTGAGTGCTGTCAGAGTATCATTACTTCGGTAACAGAGGACAGTAGGTGTGACTGAGTACTGTCAGAGTATCATTACTTCAGTAACAGAGGACAGTAGGTGTGACTGAGTACTGTCAGAGTATCATTACTTCAGTAACAGAGGGCAGTAGGTGTGACGGAGTGCTGTCAGAGTATCATTACTTCGGTAACAGAGGGCAGTAGGTGTGACGGAGTGCTGTCAGAGTATCATTACTTCAGTAACAGAGGACAGCAGGTGTGACGGAGTGCTGTCGGAGTATCATTACTTCAGTAACAGAGGACAGTAGGTGTGACTGAGTGCTGTCAGAGTATCATTACTTCAGTAACAGAGGACAGTAGGTGTGACTGAGTGCTGTCAGAGTATCATTACTTCAGTAACAGTGCTGTCAGAGTGTCATTACTTCAGTAACAGAGGACAGTAGGTGTGACTGAGTACTGTCAGTATCATTACTTCAGTAACAGAGGACAGTAGGTGTGACTGAGTACTGTCAGAGTATCATTACTTCAGTAACAGAGGACAGTAGGTGTGACTGAGTGCTGTCAGAGTATCATTACTTCAGTAACAGTGCTGTCAGAGTGTCATTACTTCAGTAACAGAGGACAGTAGGTGTGACTGAGTACTGTCAGAGTATCATTACTTCAGTAACAGAGGACAGTAGGTGTGACTGAGTACTGTCAGAGTATCATTACTTCAGTAACAGAGGACAGTAGGTGTGACTGAGTGCTGTCAGAGTATCATTACTTCAGTAACAGAGGACAGTAGGTGTACTGTCAGAGTATCTGTGAGTTACTGACTTTAACTGCAGCTGTTTCCGGTAAAGAGCAGCTAACATGCTAACAGTAACAGCAGCAGTAGGAAGGTGGTGATGATGACGATGATGATGCTAACCTGTTAGCTTCATCTTACCTCTATGATTCCGGTCCCGTCAGTGTTTCCGTCATCGTTTCCGCTCAGAACCTTCTTCAGTTTGTCCATCCGGTCCGTCTCTGCTATCTGACTGTCTCCACACGGTTCGCAGGTATGTTTCCTACAGGTATGTTTCCTACAGGTGTGTATCTACAGGTGTGTATCTACAGGTGTGTGCTCTCCGCAGGTTCCGTCTTCCCAAACAAAAGTCAACAGGTGCAGCACTTCCTTCTGCAGTACCGCCTCCGGCCACCCTGGGATGAGAGGGGGGCGCTGTTTCCTCTACACGCAGTCATTTTTGACATGTAATTACAGCGATCGCTTCTTCTTCTTCTCTGAAAACTAATATGTGCTCACATGACGTCATCATCAAACTGACATATTAGAGTCATCCTCTGAGGCTGTTGGCAGAATATACACCACATTATCATGGTGTTTACACTGAGACAGGAACAAGGGTGAAGGAGAAGAACTATCTGATCTGTTACTGCAGTAAAAATTACAAACACTACTAATATTTCTATATAAGAAATAAAAATATATAAAAAAATCTACTAATTAAGATATTCTTATCTCAAAGTACTATTATGTTAAATATTAGATAAAAATACTACTATATAGAATATTATTCTATGAAAATACTACTATACAAAACAGTATGTAGTATTCTACAGTACCACCAGTATTAATAATAAATTCATCAGTGACATCATCAGTGATTATTGAGTATATGTAATATCAATACTGTCAGATAAATATTTATAATATTAAAGGAGCAGAAAATAAAATCAACAGGGGAAGTTCTTTAAATTCCACTACAGTAAATGTTTACACTTTATTAGGCTTTGAATAAACATAAACAAAACACAAATATCTAAGCACATAAAAAACGACAAAACAAATAAACAATAAATATATTCCAATGACATCCATTTTAAAAAAGAAAAGAAATAATGAGTACAGTAATAAAACCAGAGTTAATGTTTTTACTTGTCTGATTCTGACTCTGTGACATCACACAGGTGACATCACACAGGTGACACTGCACAGGTGACATCGCACAGGTGACACTGCACAGGTGACATCGCACGGGTGACATTGCACGGGTGACATTGCACGGGTGACATCACACAGGTGACATCACACAGGTGACATCGCACAGCTGACATCACACAGGTGACATCGCACGGGTGACATCACACAGGTGACACTGCACAGGTGACATCGCACAGGTGACATTGCACAGGTGACATCGCACGGGTGACATCACACAGGTGACACTGCACAGGTGACATCGCACAGGTGACACTGCACAGGTGACATCATGCAGGTGACATCACACAGGTGCATTTAATATACTGTTTTTATTTTATTTATACAGGTGAGGTCACAGTGTACAGGTGAGGTCTCAGGTTACAGGTGAGGTCACAGGTCTCAGGTTACAGGTGAGGTCTCAGGTCTCAGGTTACAGGTGAGGTCACAGGTCTCAGGGTACAGGTGAGGTCTCAGGTCTCAGGTTACAGGTGAGGTCACAGGTCTCAGGTTACAGGTGAGGTCACAGGTCTCAGGTTACAGGTGAGGTCTCAGGTCTCAGGTTACAGGTGAGGTCTCAGGTCTCAGGTTACAGGTGAGGTCACAGGTCTCAGGTTACAGGTGAGGTCTCAGGTCTCAGGTTACAGTGAGTCTCAGGTCTCAGGTTACAGGTGAGGTCTCAGTCTCAGGTTACAGGTGAGGTCACAGGTCTCAGATTACAGGTGAGGTCTCAGGTTACAGGTGAGGTCTCAGGTCTCAGGTTACAGGTGAGGTCACAGGTCTCAGGTTACAGGTGAGGTCACAGGTCTCAGGTTACAGGTGAGGTCACAGGTCTCAGGTTACAGGTGAGGTCACAGGTCTCAGATTACAGGTGAGGTCTCAGGTTACAGGTGAGGTCACAGGTCTCAGGTTACAGGTGAGGTTACTGTGGTTGTATGTTGGCGTGAGTTTTGATTGGCCATCTCATCTATGTTTCATCCATCTGATGTTGCTGCTGCGCTCAGGGGACTTTAACCTGGGCGGAGCTCCAGTGGACGGATTGAGAGTCAGACACCTGAACGTGACACGTAGGACATGACTGTTTCCTCCACAGCCACTCCTCTATACACTGTGACACAGAGACAGGACAGATTGACAGAGACAGACAGAGAAAGATGGACAGACACAGACAGAGAGAGAGAGACAGACAGAGAGACAGAGACAGGGACAGACAGAGACAGACAGACAGAGACAGAGACAGAGACAGGAGACAGACACAGAGAGGACAGAAGACAGACAGACAGGGACAGAGACAGAGACAGGGACAGACAGGACAGGGACAGGACAGACAGACAGGGACAGACAGACAGACAGACAGAGAAACAGACAGACAGACAGAGACAGGCAAAGACAGACACAGAGAGAGACAGAGACAGAGGGACAGAGACAGGCAGAGACAGAAACAGACAGAGACAGACAGAGAGAGACAGGGACAGAGACAGAGACAGGGACAGGGACAGAGGGACAGGGCAAGACAGGCACAAGGACAGACAGAGAGAGACCGAGACAGAGGGACAGGGAAAGACAGAGACAGGGACAAGGACAGAGACAGGGACAGGCAGAGACAGAAACATAGAGAGACAGACACAGAGAGAGACAGGGACAGAGGGACAGAGACAGGCAGAGACAGAAACAGACAGAGACAGACAGAGAGAGACAGAGACAGGGACAGGGACAGACAGGGACAGAGGGACAGAGACAGGCAGAGACAGACACAGAGAGAGACAGGGACAGAGGGACAGAGACAGGCAGAGACAGAGACAGATAGAGAGAGACAGGGACAGAGATAGAGACAGGGACAGGGACAGAGGGACAGGGCAAGACAGGGACAAGGACAGACAGAGAGAGACCGAGACAGAGGAACAGGGAAAGACAGAGACAGGGACAAGGACAGAGACAGGGACAGGCAGAGACAGAAACATCGAGAGACAGACACAGAGAGAGACAGGGACAGAGGGACAGAGACAGGCAGAGACAGAAACAGACAGAGACAGACAGAGAGAGACAGAGACAGAGACAGGGACAGGGACAGAGGGACAGGGCAAGACAGGGACAGAGACAGAGGGGCAGGGCAAGACAGAGACAGGAACAAGGACAGAGAGAGACAAACAGACAGAGACAGGGACAGGAATGAGGAAGGGACAGAGAGACACACAGAGACAGGCATAAGGACAAGGACAGAGAGAGACACAGAGTCAGTGACAAATGGAAAGAGAGACACACAGAGACAGGGACAGAAATCCACAATTTGTTTCGCTATTGAAGCTAACTTTAGCTTATGTGCTAAAAAGGTAACTTTTGTTGTCAAAGCTAACCTTAGTGAATGCACTAACTAGCTAACATTATGGGAAATCCAATATTTGTTGTGTTGTCAAAGCTAACTTTAGCTTATGTGCTAAAAAGCTAACATTGTGGGAGATTTAATATTTGTTGTGTTGTCAAAGCTAACGTTAGCTAATGCTGTTGATAATAAACTGACATCATTGTGTCATTAAAGGGTCTGTAAGCACATATAAGTTACCTCTTTGTGGAAGGTGTGTGAACACTGCAGCTCTCTGGTTCCTCCGCTCAGCTCATTGTGACAGATCAGACACACACTGTACGCATCACTCTGTAACACACACACACACATCATCATCATCATCATTATCATTACTGAGATGAAACTGAGTAGTCTTAAGTACCACTACGAGCTACTTTGACTTTACTGGAGTCCATTTCATAGCATAGCATAAAGACGTTGAGGTGCTGGTAGTGATGGTTCAGACATGACAATGACATGTCAGCCTCAAAGATGTATGTTACCCACCAGAGACATGACGTTGCGTCTCCTGAACTGGCCCCGCCTCTCGGGCGCTATGACTTCAGGGATTGTGGGTATGAGGGAGGGCCTTCGCTCGGAGCTGGCAGGGGCGGCGATGTCCTGTGGTGACGGCAAGAGGCGTCGTGAGGAGGTGCGCTGCAGCAGGACCCTCGCCGTCACCGGAGCTTGGGTGGATGAGTGGAGACGAGACAGCTGCATGGCCGACAGAGTCGCCTGGACAGAGACAGAGACAGATGGTTAACCCCTGGTCCAACTGGGTCTACAGGTTTAACCATCCATCCAGTCAGCCGGTGTGGTGATCGGTTCTTGACAGCAGATTAACGCACTGAGTCAAACATCACATTCTCCCCATCAGCAATTACCCAGACTTCACGTCCCTGATCCTCATCAATGACCTGATGCTCGGCTCACTGAACCAAAGTGTTCTGAGCCACCTGAGCTGCAGAACGTCTCGTTCTAATGCAGCTAAATATAAACGAGAGCAGAAAACAGCACAGGGGGAACTGCACTGTTCTTCAGCCTTAGGAGCTGTGAGAGCCTGGAGACACAACTTCAATAAACTGGACTCAGCTGTTCAGACTGGTTCTACTGTTACCCCTAAAGGAACAGAGGTTCTACCAAGAGGCCTTCCTTTCAGTCCGCTGCTGCGCTGACTCAATAAACTTTAGTGGCACATCTCAAAGTACTATCCATTCAGAGAAGGTGATATTTTAACATAGCCAGCCTTGGTTGGGTTGGAGCTAACGTCAGCTAGCTGGCAGCACCGTACAGTTGGCGATTACTGCTAGTGATGCCGTTCTCACCCATAAGTGTTGCTCTGCAACCATCATACCCACCCTTTGGTCTCCGTCCAGGTCGCCCAGGTGAGTGTGGCTTCATTTTGAGCAGCTAAAACCTCGTTTAACATTGTTAACTATGTTAGCATCGTTAGCAGTGCTGAGCTTGCTAACGGTGCTAACAGAGGTAACAAGGCCTCCTGTGGACAGGTGTTGTAAATTAGCGTTTGGCTACATCTGGTTCTTGAGCATAAATGTTTATTAAACATAATAAACAAACAAACAAACAAAAACAATACTTAGGGGGGTTTAGGGCTTTAAAGAAGCTGCTTAGTCACTGGGGCGACCTGAGAGGAGACCAGAGGGTGGGCACAATGTTTCCACAGTAACATTGGGTCAGGATGGCGTTATTAGCAGTAATGGCTGAATTAGCAGTGTTGCTAGCTAGATAGCTGTTAGCAGATGCAGTACAGAGTATAATCACTAGTTTGAAGCTCCTCAGTTTCAGTGTCCATCACTGACTGTTCTGGAGGTTTGGATCGCGTTACATGACCTTCCTCAGACTTTAACATCCAAACGTTCTACGATCAGAACGTCCACAACGAAGGACCATGTGGTTGGCCTGCTGATCCTGCTAGCTTCCGATCTGACACCATGTCAACTTCGTCATTGTTCCAAACAGGCAGCTGAACTTTATTCAAAGGACGTCAACAGGTCAAAATGACTAATTGACTGATTACATGTTCGACCACACATTAATTTTGCTACTGCACTGTACACCACAAAGGTCTGGTTGGAGCTAGCTAGCTAGCGCCGCTGCTCATTTGGTGGTTACAGCTACTAACGGCATCCTGGCCCAACAGCATTGCTGTGTGAACATCGTGCCCACGTGTCTCCTCTGCAACTCCTTAGCATTGTTTACTATGTTAGCACTATTAGCATCATTAGCAGTGTCAACACAGCTAATATAGTGAACAACGCAAAAAGGGGTTTGTGGGTCAAAATGAAGCAGCTATAGCTACCTGGGCAGAGACCAAAAGGTGGGCATCCATGGCAATGTGGTCCACCACCAGGAAGGCGTTACCAGCGGTAATCACCAAATGAGCTGCTAGCTAGCTAATGTTAGTTCCCACCTGTCCTGGGTGCGAATATGTTTTTCGTAGGTGGAATCCGGGAAAAATTCGTAAAAGTCCCGCCCTCGAGTGCTGGGATTAGACAGGCAGCCTGTCAGTCAAACTCACACCCCAGCCAGAGCTACGTCATCATGCCTTCATTCATATCTTCTCTGCAGCCAGTCTGCCGCCGTCACTTAGAAATGAAAATCTGTCCAACTTCGCCTTCACACACCAAACAGCTGTGACGAAACTGTGAGGCTAGATTAGAAATGTTGATTCGTTTGCCTTTGTAATCTTGAATATTTCTATAAAAGAGAAATGTTGATTCATTTGTTTGCTCTTTTGTTTGATCATTAGGCTGTGTTGATGGGCCTACACTGTAAATAGTTCATCACTCTTCTTAATTACGCCATTACTATAAATCCATTATGTAGAAATTATTTATATATTGAATAATTATTCTAATGTGCTTGGCTTAGACCTGAGCTGTTTGAATTGTGGTAGGTGATCAGATCAGCCCGCAGCTTGCAAAACTGGATAATATCATGTCAGGTCAGACTCTGAAGTCAAACTAGGAGCCTGCAACATGGATATATACATATATATATAGAACACACTCTACACAGTCCAACTTCTGCATCACAGTCATGGATAGAAGGGCAGAAAAAATTGTCCATCTAATGAATAATACACATGCGAATCAGAGAGATTCATTTGACTAACGTTAGTTTAATAATAAATACACATTACAATATGGGTGATTCTTCCTCCTCCTTAGAGAAGCGCGAGCGAGGCATCTAGTCACGTGACGGTGGATTTTGGCCTTTTTGGATTGGATCAGGGATTCAACCAATGAGATTGGATAATCTCTGGCTATCGCCTCATTAATATTCATGATTTTCCCAGATTCCGCCTACGAAAAACATATTTGCGACCTGGGTAGTGCGCAGTGTAGCACAGACTAATGTTAGCAGAACAGTGGGCACTATATTTAGCATGTTGACGTTGCTAGCCAGCTGTGTCGCTGACAGGACATAAAATAAAAGACAACATGAGTCGTTCATGACTGAACTTGACTTTATCAGTTTAGTTTTTAATCGTAGAACCAGCTTTGAGTTAAGCATAACAGTTTTGGGTTCTCTTACCGGCACGGCAGCGAGGCTCGGCGGTCGGCGCTCATGCGGACTGGAGGCTCTAAACTGCTCCTGCTCCAGGTCTTCGTCCTCCTGCCTCCTCTTCCTCCCCGTCCTCTTCTCCAATATTATCCTGCTGTTGCCCTGCTCCGTACCGCTGCATCCAGGCATTGAAGATCCTGGCATCCTCCTCCTCATCCTCATCCTTCTCCCCTTCCTCCTCCTCCTCTAGCTCCTCTCTCCTCCTCCTCTTCCTCCTCTGCACTCAGAGGTCTCGGGTTTTCAGCATCTGAAAACACTTCGTCTTTGCCTGGATCCATTGTGAGGGCGTTTGTTTGTGGTGCTAGCTAATTATACTTCAGTTACAGACGATTATAATGTACGCTGAGTCACATCCAGGCTAATTCAGGCTAAAACAGCTAAGCTAACTCACTACCAAAATAAATATCAACTGAGCCGAGTTTCATCGAGGTGACTTCAGGCTAAATTACAGTTACTCTAAATCCGCACTATATTATAATCGAGCTAGGTTGAATTACAACTATGCTACTTTACAGCCACGCAATGTTAGCGCTAATCAAACTTACAGCTAGCTATATTATAATAACGCTGAGTCATCACGGCTACTTTTTTTAGGCTAAATTATAACCTAGACAATTAATCTCAGGCTTTAACCAAATATAGCTGGCTAATTATAACCAGGCCGGGCCACAACAAGGCTAACATATTAATTATGCTACAGTATACTTCGGCTTTGTTACAGCCAAGCTAACTCGCTCTACAGAGCTACATAAAGCTACACCAGGCTAAGTCAGTGCTAGGCTAGCTGGGCTAATTTACAACTGAATTGCAGTCAAGCTAGGTGTCATCCAGGTTAGTTATTAATAACTGAAGACATGCTAAATTTCAGCGAGGGTAACTAATTTGCAGCCAGTCTAAACAAACAGCTACATAAAGCTACAGCCAGGCTACAATAGAGTTAGGCTAATTTATATCCAGGGATTATAGCAAGGCTAAATAGCAATGCTAATTTGCAGAGTCACCCAGGCTAAGTATTTCAGGCTAAAGTACAGCTGAGCTACTTTACTCTGAGGCTTAATTGTAGCCACTTAAATCAGTTTACAGTTAGAGTTATTTATAGCCTGGCTTTAACAGAGCTAGGCTATGCTAATTATAGCCATACACCTGGCAAGCTTGTAACCAGGCTGAGCCACAACAAGGCCAAGATTTTGTTTAGCCTGATGTACACTTTGGCTTCATTAATGATGGGTTTCTTCCAGGTTAGCTAAAATTATAACCATGCTAAATTGTAACAAAATAAAATTAATTCACAGTCAAGCTAACTGAACAGCTACACAAAGCTACAGCCAAACTACACTGAAGCTAGGCTAATTTATAGTCAGGCTGAATAATGCTAATTTGCAGCTATGCTAAAGAAAGTCAAAGCCAGCTAGATTATAACTGAGTCATTAGCGCTAAGTTTTTATTTAGGCTAAATACAGCCAAGCTAATTTATTCTGTGGCTAAAGTATAGCCACTTGGCTCCATTTACAGTGAGAGTTATTTACAACCAGGCCTTAAGAGCTAGGCTATGCTAATTATAGCCAAAAATAGTCAGCTAACTTATAACCAGGTTGAGCCACAACAAGGCCAAGATTTTATTTAGCCTGACGTATAGCTTAGCTTTGTCATAGCTAAGCTAATGTGCTAGATAGAGCTATGTTCAAGCTAGGCTAGCCTGGCTAATTTACAGCCCAGATTGGTTTCATCCTGGTTAGTTAACAAACTTGAAGGCAAGCTAAATTACAGCCAAGCTAACAGCTAGATAAAGCTAGAGCCAGGCTACATTAGACTGAAATACAGCCAAGCTCAGTTCATCCAGGCTAATTTACAACCGGGCTAAGTTAGCACGGCTGTATTTAATAACCAGACTGTCTCACAGTCACAGGCTATGATAAATAAACAAGCTAACAAAGGGCTGCATTGTGTCGATGCTATCGTAAAGCTAGCTAAGCATCAGTTAGCATTTAGCAGTTGGGAGCACAAGGAGCGATTGGAGGGTCAGGTTGTGACTGTCCATCTCTGTCTGGTCCACACAGATAAAACATGTCCTCCAGGTCCTCCAGGTCGTCCACACATCCACGTCTCCTGTGTGTGTCCACGTCTCCTGCGTCTGTCCACGTCTCCTGCGTGTGTGTCCTCGTCCCCTCTGTGTGTGTCCTGGTATGGTGGTGGTTTGTCTCTGTGTGTCAGCTGATAATCCAGTCAGAGAGGCGACAGGTGGGAGCAGCAGATTACACCTGGATTATACTGAACCCTGTCCCAGCCCACAGGTGAGCACACTCTGCTGCGGCTCACATTCACATCACCATCATCATCATCATCATTGTTATCATTATTCTAAAGATGATAATTATTATCATGAGTCTGCTGTCAGCGGCAGTACCTGATCAGGTGGG
Source organism: Epinephelus cyanopodus (assembly GCA_026686955.1). Taxonomy (NCBI): domain Eukaryota; kingdom Metazoa; phylum Chordata; class Actinopteri; order Perciformes; family Serranidae; genus Epinephelus; species Epinephelus cyanopodus. Next base: position 20,118,610 of record CM048937.1, on the reverse strand, counting down.
GATGTTACAGCCAATCAGAGCGGGGCAGGAGTGTGTGACATCACAGTTCTGTGTTTGTGATACAGAGCATTAATATTGATTATCTTCTTATATGTTATTATTGTATCATTATTATTATTATTATTATTGCACCAGGATACAAATACAGATCATGTTCCCTCGACACCTGTTGTTTTTGGAAAATAAAAATAAATAAAATTAAAACGAAATAAAATAAATGAGAATTAAAAATGTAGTGGTAAATAAAGTTAAATTAAATTTCATCTGTCCTCAACAAATGTGTGATTTTTGTAAACAATAAATAAAGAATGAAAAATACATCAAAATAAATAAAAAAAATGAATTAAAAAAGATAAGTTAAAAATGTAGTGGTAAATAAAAAGTTAAATATTTTGATTTCCTCCGCTCTTCTGTCATTTTTTTTGTAAGCAATAAATCAATAAATTAATAGGATTAAATTTTAAAAAAGAAGAGAGAAAAATAGAACATTTACTGGTCAATAAATTATTTTTTCTGCTCTTCTGTTTTCCTCTGTTTTTTATTTTATGAAAAAAACAATAGAGTGGTAAATTTAGTGGTAAATAAATAAATTTCCTTTATCTTCAACAATAAATAAAATTAAAACATTTTCAAGAGATTGACAGAAAAATTAAAAATCTAGTGGTAAATAAATGGTTAAATATTTAGATTTTCATCCTCAACAAATAAGAGTGATGTTTGTAAAATAAATAAATAAACTAATAATTTGTAAAAACGAAAACAATGAAAGCTTTATTTTCTGAGTGTTTACAGGTCAAGATGATTATACAGAATTTAGCCTGATGTCTGATTGTTATTTTATGTATCATTTGTCTGACATCATCGCTGAGCTGTTTCCTGTCTGAGGAGTAACTCCACCCCCTGCTGGCTCCTCATCAACATCACAGGTGACACATTCTCATCACACTGATGTTAACACCTGTGAACATACCTGATGACATCACAGTGTCACAGAGAGTCGGGAGACGTCTCACATCAACAGGTTTATTTCATGTTATTATTATTAATATAATTATTATCCATGTCTTCTTCTCCTAATCCTCCACAGGACATCACACACAATGTCACACACAACGTCACTCTGACGGAACATCAGAACCAATCAAAGCTCAAATAAATACGACAGTAGCGTCAGACAGGTTTCCATGGTAACAGGTATCGTCGTCTCTTTTCTGTAACAGAAGAAAATACGGAGTCGACATGTGTTATGGACACTAGTGTGCGTGTGTGTGTGTGTGTGTGTGTGCGTGTGTGTGTGTGTGTGTGTGTGTGTGTGTGTGTGCGTGTGCGTGTGTGTGTGTGCGTGCGGTACCTGTCACACCATCTCATACTGGTTGGCGTTGATGAGACGAGACAGACAGCAGGACAGAGACACCCCGATCAGCTGAGACAGGAGACATGTTACATCAGTGATGATGTCATTAACAGACGTAACCCTGTCGTCTACATGCCTCAGTGTGGCGCTGGCGTCAGTCACGTGACTCATCCTCAGTTTTATTATCCTGACTTATATCTGTTTATGTCTGTTTATATCTGTTTATGTCTGTTTGTATCTGTTTATATCTGTTTATGTCTGTTTACATCTGTTTATATGTTTATGTCTGTTTATATGTTTATGTCTGTTTATATCTGTTTATGTCTGTTTATGTCTGTTTATGTCTGTTTGTATCTGTTTATATGTTTATGTCTGTTTATATCTGTTTATGTCTGTTTATATCTGTTTGTATCTGTTTATGTCTGTTTACATCCGTTTATGTCTGTTTATATCTGTTTATGTCTGTTTGTATCTGTTTATATGTTTATGTCTGTTTATATCTGTTTATGTCTGTTTATATCTGTTTATGTCTGTTTGTATCTGTTTATATCTGTTTATGTCCGTTTACATCTGTTTGTATCTGTTTATATCTGTTTATGTCTGTTTACATCTGTTTATATCTGTTTATGTCTGTTTATATCTGTTTATATTTGTTTGTATCTGTTTATATCTGTTTATATTTGTTTGTATCTGTTTATGTCTGTTTATATCTGTTTATGTCTGTTTACATCTGTTTACATCTTTTTATGTCTGTTTATGTCTGTATTTCCATGTTTCTGTTATTTAATGTCATTTTCTTATAAACACTTCAATCATCACCCTACTGGGACTGCAGATGAAAACGAGCCTGTGCGGTTAAATTTGGCACATTTGCATGACTTCAGTAATGTTCGTTAATGTGCATTGTCCCTTTCTAAATAAACATAAACATAAAAATGTTCCATTACTTGAGAGACGTGTGTATTTAAACAGAAGCTTGTGTGTCCTAAGTTCTTGAACACATTATGATGTAATCACCAGGAAAGAAAACTTGAATTTCTGATCCCTGCTCTTATGATCGTCCTCTGATCTGAAACACATTAGATCTTTAAGAGTTAAAATATTGTGTAATAATTTAACCTTCAGCCAATCACAGCTGATAATGATCAATAATCACTAATGACATCATATCTGCACCTCATACAGAGGGTCCTACCTGAGAGAAGGCGACACCGAACGTGACTGCAGCGATGATTCCCAGGTTCCCCTCCATGAAGGACGTCACCAGCTTATAACAACCCTGAGGACGTACACTGCAGTCATTCACTCACTCACTCACTCGTTCATTCACTCACTCTGATCAAATTAAATTTTTAAGATCTGGAAAAAGTCAAATTTTATCATTCTGATTCACACTATATGGAGCTCCAACTGATGGATCAGATTCTGTCCAATCAGGTGACGTTCTCCCCATCACATGACCAGAAGCTGAATATGTGTGTGTGTGTGTCGTGTGTTTAACACCTGTTTGTGGACTTTGCGTGCAGCCACAGTGGCGTTCTTCAGGTCAGCGGTGCTGCAGTCAGAGAAGTTAATACAGCAGCTGGCGGGAATCCCACCGACGGGGAAATATTCACTGCTGATCCAGCTGGTGTAGTTAAACACGCCACAACAGTGTAGCTGCAGACACAGAGACAGGAAGTGACTCGTCTGATAACTGGTCCAGCTGGCATGTGACTCATCCGTGATCATGTTTGAATAAAGGTTAGTTTGTATCATCACTGAATAAACACGTCTGTACCAAAGGATGACATCATCAGGAGAACATAAAGACAGACACTGACTCTGCGCTGGACGCCGTCCACAGCCAGACTCCTGTCGTCTCGACCGTCGTACCTCATCACTGCGTCACTGTACGTGGTTAGGAAGGTCCCTTTGATCTGAACACGCACACACACACACACACACAGGATGATGTCAGAATGATGTCATCTTGAACAGCAGCGTTTGCAATATGAAATCTATATTTCAATATTTCTGACCTCATGGCGAAAGACAAACCCGGAGATCCCAGCGATGAGTTCAGTCATGAAGACCAGACATAGAAAAACGGCGTACTGAGGAGAGGAGAGAGTACGTTTACTCAAGTAGTTCTGCACTCAAGTACTGATGTCATTGTCACTTTACTCGAGCACTTCTACTCACTGCGCTACATTACTCTGACAGCTACAGTTACTTTAAAGGTTGAAACGTATAAAGAACTCTGACTGTAAAAACACATCCAGGGGCACCCCCTGCAGGTGGTGTTAGTACTACATACAGACCAGCTGTAACATCCAGGGGCGCCCCCTGCAGGTGGCGAAGCAGCCGAACAGTCCGAACAGCACGATGGCGGCTCCGGTGGCGGTGAGGACGTAGGAGCCGTTGGAGGGGCCACTGGAGATGAGCAACGTGTAGGGGCCCAACATAAACTTCCACCATAAGCCCACGACAGCAGGACCACACCTGTCACCTGAGTGGGAGGAGCTACAGGTTAGCCAATGAGGACAATCATTACCTTCAGTTCTGTCACCAAAATAGCACACCAACAGATATCTGTGTGTGGGTGTGTGTGTGTGTGTGTGAGTCAGTCAGTGTCACATGACCGTGTCATGAGCTCCGACAGCAGAGTGACAAACTGACAGAAGGACGTGAAGAAGAGACGAGGCTCATCCTCACACGCACACACACACACACACACACACACAGTGTTTAACCCACAGCAGTCACCAGGTGACCTCTGACCTCATCACATCATCACATGTCCTGATATCTGAGGTCACCTGTTATTATTAGTATTATTAGTAAAAAGTAAACGTGTCATCAGAAAGAATACAAAATCAAACTGTGAATAAATAAATAAATGAATAAGTGTGTGTCACCCAGAAGACGAGGCAGTAGACCAGCAGCAGCGTCTTCAGACACAAGATCACTGGTTTGGTTTCCATCCGCCTGGGAGACATGATCACACCCACCAGAACCCTGTCTGCCTGTCCTCTGTCTCTGTCTGTCTGTCCTTTGTCTGTCCTCTGTCTGTTTTAGTCTCTGTCTTTAGTCTCTCTGAAGGTCACAACAGGTCCATCAACCTGAAACAATCAAACACATGAACTGTCACAAACATGAAGACAAACAAACAGAAGGGACACGGCACTAAATCTCAACTGAAAAACAAAGACCTGAAAATGTCATAGAAATCAAAAATCATCACAAATAAAGTGACAGAATGAAACAAAAATGTCCTGAATATGTGTGTGGGAGTTTTTCCTGATCAGCTGTGAGGGTTCAAAGGACAGAGGGATGTCGTATGCTGTAAAGCCCTGTGAGGCAAATTGTGATTTGTGATTTTGGGCTTTATAAATAAAATTGATTGATTGATTGATTGATTGACAATGTTAACACACTCATAATGGCAATGTCTTTGACAAAAGTAAAAACAAAAATAAAATGCACAGAAAAGAAACAACTATCCAACCCAATCCACTTTATTTATATAGTGGGCTGAAATGTACATAGGGGCCAGTCCATTCAAAGATTCAGAAACAAACAATAAAATTTTAAAATGAGTCCTGAGACGAACAGGAAGCCAGTGCAGCGAGGCCTGAATGAAGATTATGTGCTCATGTTTCTTGCTTCCTGTGAAAAGATGAGCCGCAGAGTTCTTGGCTAACTGTAAGCGTAACAGGGCATTTTGATTAATTCCTGCATAAAGACCATTACATTAGTCTAAACGTGACACGATAAAAGCATGCATCACACGCTCAAACTCTTTAAACCATAAAACAGATTTAACTTTTGCTAAAAGCCGAAGATGATAAAAACTGGATTTGAGGACAGCGTTTATTTGTTTGTCGAGTTTATTATCTGTATCCATTTTGACCAAGGTTGGTGACTGTTGTTCTAAGACAGTGACTGAGGGAGCCCAGAGCGAAGGAAGGGTCAACAGAAGCTCCTTTGGGTCCAAACACGATTACCTCAGTTTTGATTTCATTTAAATTTAAAAAATTTTGGGCCAACCAAGCCTTGATGTCATTCAGGCACTCGAGCAGGGGTGTCAGGGAGCCACAGTGGTTCTTTTTCAATGGTATGTAAATCTGTGTCATCTGCATAAAAGTGGTAAGAGATGCCATGTTTTTTAAAAACTTGCCCATGAGGAAGGAGGTATAAAGAAAAAAAAAAAAAGGGCCCAAAATTGATCCCTGGTGAACTCCACAAACTAAAGGGGCAATGGATGAGGTGGAGTCACCCAGTTTAACAGAGAAGCATCTCTCGGACAGGTATGACTTAAACCATTCTAAGGCTGTACCCCTGACACCCACCCACCATTTTTGAAATTAAAAAAATCAATCTAAATTTTAAAGAAAGCACCAAAATGGCACCAATTTAAACAGGAGCATATTTTAAAAGTGACCAAAATTGGGGAAAGAAATTTCCCCACATATTGGTATGAATATCACATAAAAAAAATACAAGAAGCACACAATTATGACACAAAAACAGGACAAAGTTGGAAAAACTGTGGCACCAAAATGTAACGATTTGCGTTTTGGTAACTAAGTTAGGAATATGTGGCATAATTGGCCCAAATGTTGTCAAAAATGGTGCAAATGTTAAATGAAATTAACACTAAAAACTTATAATGATTGGTACAAAAATTGTACCCAAAAATTAAACATGCAAAATCACACAACTATGTGCCAAAAACTACAATATTGGAAAAAACAAAAGCACCAAAATCGATTTGGTAAGAAAAAATAAACAAATTGTGACATTTAGATAAGTAAACCATAAGGGTGACAAAAAAAATAACACACAAGCTGCCAGCACAAATAAATATATAAATAAATAAATGACCCAAACAAAGATAAAATACATAACAATCTAAAAAGTCCCCCAAAGTCAAACAGAGTCCATAAAAAAGCCAAAATATTTCCACAAATGGTGCAAATATCAAACAAAAAAATGCTTCAAAAGTGGAAGAATTGGCCCAAAAATTTCACTCAGAAAAGATATGTCTCTAACAATTAAACATAAAATTACAAAATTTTGGCAAAAACAAAACAAAACAAAACAAAAGAACAGGAAAAAAATGGGCAAAACAATAACAATAACAACAATAATGGGACAAAAAAGAGATAAAACTGGCAAAAAATTAAACCAAAATAAAACACAAAATAATCTAAAAAAAAAACCCAAAATTTGAGACAGAAAATCACACCAGGTAATGCTATTTATGTCACAAAAATGAAGTACAGAAATTACATCTAACAGCCCAAAATGGTGCTAATATTAAACAAAAACAACAACAACAACAACAACAACAACAACAACAACAACAAAAAATGCTCTGAAAGAAAAAAACATGGCACAAAAATTGCATGGATTTGTCACAAAAATGAAGGATTAAAACCCCCACAAAAAAAAACAGGACAAATTTGGAAAAAGAACGACATTAAAACACTTTGCAGATGTACATCTCATCTGATGAGAAAAAAATAAATGTGTCCCACAGGACACGGAGGAGAGGTGACGTCTTACCGTGGAGCTGAGCAGCAGATATGTTTCAGATGATAAAAGATCTCATCTTATCTCATCAAACAGCGCAGAGACACAAAGTGTTCACTGTCCTCAGACTCTTTAGCAGTGTGGACACGACGTGCAGGATGGTGAGTGGTCTCTGGGACAAACATGTGACCGTCATACTTCACACTCCAAGCCATGCAATTAACACGGAGGTGATCCTTGCAGAGCCTGACCTGCTCTGACTCCTCCAGCCACCGTCCCTCTGCCCCACTGACTCCTCTACCCTCTGTCCTCCACCCAGCAGACCTGACTCTTCTGCAGGGAGCTTCTCTGAACTCTGAACTCATCATATAGCATGTCGTCCAAAATCATGAAAAAAAAGTCATCGTATAGCACGTCGTCCGAAATCATGAGAAAAAGTCATAGTATAGCACGTCGTCTAAAATCATGAAAAAACGTCATAGTATAGCATGTCGTCCGAAATCATGAAAAAAAGTCATAGTATAGCATGTCGTCTAAAATCATGACAAAACGTCATAGTATAGCATGTCGTCCGAAATCATGAAAAAAAGTCATAGTATAGCATGTCGTCCAAAATCAGGAAAAAAAGTCATAGTATAACATGTCGTCCAAAATCATGAAAAAACGTCATAGTATAGCATGTCGTCCAAAATCATGAAAAAACGTCATAGTATAGCATGTCGTCCGAAATCATGAAAAAAAGTCATAGTATAGCATGTCGTCCAAAATCAGGAAAAAAAGTCATAGTATAGCATGTCGTCTAAAATCATGAAAAAACGTCACACTATAGCATGTCGTCCAAAATCATGAAAAAAAGTCATAGTATAGCATGTCGTCCAAAATCATGAAAAAACGTCATAGTATAGCATGTCGTCCAAAATCATGAAAAAACGTCATAGTATAGCATGTCGTCCAAAATCATGAAAAAACGTCATCGTATAGCATGTCGTCCAAAATCATATAAAAACATCATAATATAGCGTGTCGTCTAAAATCATGAAAAAAAGTCACACTATAGCATGTCGTCTAAAATCATGAAAAACGTCATAGTATAGCATGTCGTCTAAAATCATGAAAAACGTCACACTATAGCATATCGTCCAAAATCATGAAAAAAAGTCATAGTATAGCATGTCGTCCAAAATCATGAAAAAACGTCATAGTATAGCATGTCGTCTGAAATCATGAGAAAAAGTCATAGTATAGCATGTCGTCCAAAATCATATAAAAAAGTCATAGTATAGCATGTCGTCCAAAATCATGAAAAAACGTCATCGTATAGCATGTCGTCCAAAATCATATAAAAACATCATAGCGTGTCGTTAAAATCATGAAAAAAAGTCACACTATAGCATGTCGTCTAAAATCATGAAAAAACGTCATAGTATAGCATGTCGTCTAAAATCATGAAAAAAAGTCACACTATAGCATGTCGTCTAAAATCATGAAAAAACGTCATAGTATAGCATGTCGTCTAAAATCATGAAAAAAAGTCACACTATAGCATGTCGTCTAAAATCATGAAAAAACGTCATAGTATAGCATGTCGTCCAAAATCATGAAAAAAAAGTCATAGTATAGCATGTCGTCCAAAATCATATAAAAACATCATAATATAGCATGTCGTCCAAAATCATATAAAAACATCATAATATAGCGTGTCGTCTAAAATCATGAAAAAAAGTCACACTATAGCATGTCGTCTAAAATCATATAAAAAGTCTTAGTATAGCATGTCGTCCAAAATCATGGAAAAAAGTCATAGTATAGCATGTCGTCCAAAATCATGAAAAAAAAGTCATAGTATAGCATGTCGTCCAAACTCATGAAAAAACGTCATAGTATAGCATGTCGTCTAAAATCATGAAAAAACGTCATAGTATAGCATGTCGTCCGAAATCATGAGAAAAAGTCATAGTATAGCATGTTGTACAAAATCATTAAAAAAGTCATAGTATAGCATGTCGTCCGAATCATGAAAAAAACATGTCGTCCAAAAATTCACATGTACAGAGAAACATGAGAATCATGGCTTGTTCAGGTTTTGACATGACCAGAATAATGAAGGAAATAAATGTTTTAAATGATGAAACTTGTCACACAGATGATTTTTATAGTTTATTGATCAGAAGCCAATCCCTGACACAGATTCACCCTTTCAGTCAATCATATACTGTGGTATTTCCTTTCATCTATAATCAATAATTAAGCTCAACATTTTCATCTCCTACACAATATTTCAAACAATTAGAAAATACTAATCCTGATCAATAATATCCAGTTCACAATAAGCAGCCAATCAGTTAAAGCCTTTATAGAACTGATGTGAGAATATTCTCCTGCTGTGAAACATCATTACATCACTGAGGACATTCTTGAGTTCTAGATATTTATTGATCATATCAGAAGTGATCAGAAAAACTGAACATATGAAACAAACCAATACTTTCTCTATAACAGCTGCTCATTTTAAAAAACTATGGAATGATCTAAGATATTAATTGATTAAAGAGTAAAACATTTTTGTCAAATGCAGTTTTTCATGGAAATGTTTAATTATTCATTTCATTATTTAAATTACACTCATAATCTCATTTTTTTAAATCAAATTTAGTGAAACCGTATTGTATTGGTTTCCTTTCTTTCTTTTTTTTTTACAAATTGACATTTAAAAGGTAAAAAAAAATTTGTGACTTTGAATTAACTTTAATCTCTGCCCATGTTAAATGTTAAATTCCATTAAGGATCAAAAAAAAAAAATTCAATTTAAATAAAGCAATTATTCTACAATTTCCTTTTTGTCTTTTCAGAGTATTTTAAAAAATCTGTTTTTTTTTGGTTTAATTTCTCATTTTAGCTTTTCAATTGTTCATTGTAGATATTTCTTCAAGCAAAGTGTCCCACTGCCACTCCAGAAAACACAAAGGTCAGTATCAGATAATAACATTTAAAGTTTCTTGTGATAACAAAACGTTTTTCATCTTTTTACAAGAGATTTTAATAAGCGTTCTGTTGTCATGTTACGCACCAGGTTTTTTCCTTCTTCTGCTGACGCCATTACTAATGCCAGGACGTCAACACAAGCACATGGTTAGGTTTTTAGAAAATTAAAGAAATCATCATTTGGCTTTTCAATCGGGGAAGTGAACAGCTTGGCTCACGGCTGAAAGGACCCATCAACCACCGCTCCGCCCATCACTCCGCCCACTGCTCCACGGCTCCGCCCACCATACTGAGACTGTCCAGCTCCTTTTATTGTGTCATAACCAGCAGTGTTTAAAACTGGCCGACCGTACGCATCACACTGCTGTGAACGCTGACACCAACAAACAGTAAACTTTACTTAAACATACTTTACTGAAACAAAATAAAGCAAAGAATACATAAAACAAAAAAACCTCAATTAGCTGTTTTGTAAAAAACAGAAACAAAGAAACCAACAAAAACATTTTTGTGAAAAATAACGATAAACATATTTATTTCCTTAACGTGAAATGTTTGATGTAATATCATGATCACATCTTGATAATAACGTGAAATCTTATTTTGTTAAATTATTGTTAAACTGCTGTTAAAATGAAATCATGTTGGTGAACGGCTGAATTTTGTCTCGTCTACAAGACATGAAGTTTTTTAACGTCATGTTCTATATGTTGAGATGTTGTCTGACTGACCATGCAGGACCACGTCAGTGAACGCTCCAGGCTGTCTCATGTCCTAACTGGGTTTTTTTTTTTTACAAGAAAGTTTCTTATTTTTTTCTGTTTTTTACAAGAAATTTTTTGTTTGTTTGTTTTGTTTTTTTACAAGAAAATTTATTGGGGTTTTTTGTTTGTTAGTTTTTGTTTTTTACATGAAAGTGTTTTTTACAAGTTTGTTTTTACAAGAAAGGTTTCTTGTTTTTATGTTTTTTACAAGAAAAAATGTTCTTTCTTTGTTTTGTTTTTATACGAAAAGTTGGATATAATGTGGAAATATTCAGCCCATTCTTAAGTCATCAAAAATTTGATGCTTTTTGAGTGATTTTGTCGTCAGACCTTCAGTGGCGGTATATATCATATTTTACATTAGAATATATTTGAAGTGAAAAACATCTCGTTATTTTAAATATTTTTCATGTCATTATCTGATACTGATCTTTTTGTTTTGTTTTTCTTTGCGTGGCATTTTTATGCCCCCATACTGTATTTGCTCTCTTTTTGTTCTTTAAATATTTTTTCTTCATGTCGCAGAGGACAACTGATCTTTTCACTGTAAACTCTATGATTGTTTATGTACCAAAAAAAATTGATGAACTTTTTAAAAATGTTTTTTTAAATCCTCAGTTTATTTATTTTGTTAATTGTTGTAATTATTTTAATGAACGTTTTTTTCCCGCAGGATTTCAAGAGCGACAAATTCTGCACATATTTACTTTAATTTAAGAGAGTTAACATTTTGTAATTTTCTGTATTTCAACATTTTTCTTTATTTCATGTATGTGACAATATTACTTTAATAATAATAACTGAATAACTAATATTAGATCTAATCTTTTCTCTTCATAATGAAAAACATAAAATATGAAAACAAGGAACATAAATGTTGCATCAACACGTCTTTGTTTCAGTTTTAGGTTGAATTTCAGCATGAAGTATCTGTAACATTGTGTCGCATTAGTTTGAATTTGTAATGAATGTTGAACATTTTTCTCTTTGACACACAAAGAAGACTTTCATTAAATCAAACAATTCAGCAGAAAAAAAAAACTTCCAGGAAGAAATAAATGTAGAACAATGACGTGATTTCTTTCGAAGTTTGAACTCCAGCTGGTTTCAGGTTCAGAACATGTTGCTGGATTTCCACTGAGCTCCGTTACTGGTTTCTGTCAATAATTCCAACAGGAAAAACCCAGTGAATTAATTGGTGTATTCAGGATTTAAAATATTTGATTTTTGACCACAAATAAACCTGTCGAAATAAAAAGTGAATAATTCATTAATGATGAATCTATGATATAAAACATATTAAAGTGTTTCTTACTGGAAAAATCCTGGGGTGCTTTTTTCCTCTGATGAGATCCAGAAACCTGTTTTTATTTAACAGAAGTATAATCATATCACTTTATCCGTTCATTAATATAATTCATATAACTGTCTTTACATTAAGCGTATTCTGATATACAGATATCATCAAATTATATATATTATTTTCAAATTTGATTAAGTTTATATTTTATTCATTAAATGTGTTAATTTACATAAATATCATTTTTTATATTTAATAGAATGTATCTCTTTTTTTTATAATCCATTATATCATTTCATATATTGTATATAATTCAAACATTTTTAAAATATAATTAATACATTTATTAAGTTAGAAATATCATAATTTTACAGACTTTTTATAAAATTGAGGTAGTTTTATCTGATTGTTGTATAATTTATCAAATGTATTCATATCCATATGAATATTATTATTTTCTATACAATTTATATAACGTATATATTGTATTCATTCCTATGAATATAATTTAATTTTAATTTTAAATAATTTTATATAGTTCATGTAAGTTTTTAATATATAATTTATTAAATATATTCATTTATAAAAATGTCATTATTTCATAGATTTTTTTATTTTATCTACTTTTTTACATTTTATTAAATTATTTCATCCATACAAATATCATCATTTTATGGATTTGGATAATATAATTTATTAAACTTGTTTGTTTTGTATAACTATCATCATTTTAAAATTATTAACATAAAGTAATACAATAATCTCAAGACAAAAGAAAATAAACTTGTCCTGTTGAAATCACACAAAGTCAAATTCTTCCAGTTGCAACATAAAATTTTGTAATCAGAAGCTATTTTTCTTTTAAATATGAGATAGATTTCTAACCATATACTATTAGCTAAAATATAAATATTTCTTTCAATTTTTAGTAATTATGAAGGGAACAAACCTTCTTGTAGTTACAACATGACTTTAAACCATTTAAATAAATATTTCATATGCTCATAAAAAACATCATCAAATATCATTTTGATATTTCACCTCATATTTTAATAAAGTTGTATTTTCATATATAAAAGATCATTTTTGTCTTGTAGTAAATAGTCTCTTCTTTCACACAAGGAATGTTCCTGAACTTTATAATAATTTTATCATTTATTTCATGTAAGAAATAAACAAACCTTCTTCTTTGATCCTACAGCGTTCAGAGCAGCGATCTTACTCTCGATATCCGACACCTGTAGAGGACACATCAGATCAGGACACATGTGATATCTGTCGTCATCACTGAATCTTCTCATTGTTGTTTTTTCACAAACAAACAAACAAACAAACAAACAACATCTTTAAGTACAAAGTTTATTCAAATACTCAGAGCTTTCTGTAACTTCAGGAAATGTATCTGGTGAGATTTCTAACTTTGGAAAAACATTTCCTTGTAATTTTTATTATTGGTGGAAAAAACAAGGTCGTTTTTCATATGTTAATAATCGTTTGTGATAATTCAACACACTGTGATCTCCATCAGAGCGAGTCTGTACCTGATTGTTTCTGTTATATACTGACTTGTTATTTCGCACCTATACTCTGTACGTTTTCTCTTTTTTTCATGTTTCTACAGTGATTCTTTTCTTTGCAGCTTCATACTCTGTTTCTGATATTTCTTTCTATATTATTTGGTCACATTTTTTGTACTATTCTTTTTTTAATACTGCGGTTCTTTTTAATTTTGTATTTTTTGGCATTTCTCCTCTTTGTTTTTGTTTACATTTTATTTCTATGTGGGGCTTTTTTTTGCATTTTTGTAATTTTTTTCAGTTTTCTCTCTGCGTGTTTCTTCTGTATTTATTTTGCATTTTTTTTGTTTTCTACTTTTTTTGTTTTGCATTAGGTTTGCGTTTCATTTATTGTGTTGTTTGTTTTGCTTTTTTTTTTTTTTTTGCTTTTTTCCACTGTATGGCACACACTGAACGTCATGTAGTGATGGCGCTGTGGCTCTGTGGCTCAGAGGTAGAGTGGGTTGTCCACTAATCAGAAGATTAGCGGTTTGATTCCCTCCGGTCTGCATGTCAAGTATCCTTGGGCAGATACTGAACCCCAGATGGCTGATCATCAGTGTATACGAGTTAAAAACTGAGCAGCAGGTGGCACCTTGTGTATGCAGTGTATGAAAGTGTGTGTGTGTGTGAATAGGTGAACATGGACGGATGTGGTCGGATGACTAGAAAGGAGCTATACAAATGCAGGTCCATTAACCATTACTGTGTGGGGTTAATAAACACTACATGACGTTCACAGTGCGATTTTGTTAAACTCATTTAGAAGCGTAAGGTAACGTTTAGCCGTGTGATGTCATTGTTGCTAGCTAATAAGTTAAAGGTGATTTTTTTGTGTTTACTTAAAGATATTTTCGAGAAAATGATCAGGTGGACTGATGATGATGAAGATGATGATGATGATGATTCATGTTGTCCATCTTGTAAAAAATCTAATTCACAAACAAACCAAGGTGTTTGTGTTTCGTACAGCCGTGCGGTCTCACCTCGCTCTCGGCACTCTGGACTCGGGCGGCGGTCAGCGCCACCACGTCCTCCAGCTCTGATAGCTCCGAGTCCGTCGTCCCCCCAAAGCGAGTCTTGGCGCTCTGCTCGAGTCGTTTCAACTTCGTCTCCAGCTCATACGACTGACCGGCTGCCATGTACACCTGAACAGGTTACACACACACGCACAGCAGTGTCATGAAGAGGGCACTAACACGCCTCCATACCAACACACACACAGCTGTGTCATGAAGAGGGCGCTAACACGCCTCCATACAAATACACACAGCAGTGTCATGAAGAGGGCACTAACACGCCTCCATACCAACACACACAGCTGTGTCATGAAGAGGGCGCTAACACGCCTCCATACAAATACACACAGCTGTGTCATGAAGAGGGCACTAACACGCCTCCATACAAATACACACAGCTGTGTCATGAAGAGGGCACTAACACGCCTCCATACAAACACACACGTGTCATGGAGAGGGCACTAACACCTCCATACAAACACACAGCTGTGTCATGGAGAGGGCACTAACACACCTCCATACCTGTGCTGATATCAGGAGCAGGGCCAGGTATGACGGTGGAACACGCAGGCTGGTTCTCTGATGGTGTGTTCGATTCACAATATCGTTTCTTCTCTTCCATTAAAATAAGATCTTTCAAACTACATATTATAAACAGTATTTTCTCATATTTACCATAACTTTTATATGTATACATAAGAAACCTTGTCCAGAAATGACACAAACATTTCTGTGTTTGTTTTTTGTGTTGTTTGTTTTCTTATGGTTATCAGAAATTTAAGAGAAAATAAATCTCAGTTCAGAATTAGAATTTTTCCATATTTATTAGATAGTTTTCCCATATTGATAGTTTTTATTTATTCATCCATTTATTAATTTGTCCATTTAATCATTTTGGGTTTTTGTATGTTTGTTTTTTAGAATTTTTATGGAAAAAATCTACAACAATCTGAATTTTAAAGTGAATTTTAAACAAGAACTTGTGTTGGAGCCAAACTGGAACCAGTGCTGCCCGGGACGTCCCACAGATACCCGGCCCTGTGTGGACAGACTGGAGACACAGCAGCCGGGGACGTTTAAAGCCAGTCCAGACATTTGCATCATGCATGACATGAGGCGTGGGGGGCAGGGCTTAGTTTGACATCAAGACAAAGAGAGGTTAGGGAACGAGGAGGAGGAGGAGGCGTGCAGTCGACGTATGAATCTTACATTTTCCTCAAGTTCCCTGAACGCATCATCTGCTTGCTTAACGTCAGTCCCTACTAAGTGGGCTCTGTCAACCGGCTCTGACAGGCCGTACTCGACCATCGCGTTTCTGTGGCATTAATGGTTCTCAGGACCTCAGTGGTGAGGTCACAGAGGGCGGCGGCCGTCGATCTCTGAAATCCATGTAGAGGGACAGATGTTAGCAGCTGGAAACAACACCTGTTCCTGCAGCAGCCACCGGCCCGGAGACGACCATGACGACCGACCTGGAGACGACCATGACAACCGACCTGGAGACGACCGTGAAGACCGGCGCAGATGACCACGACGACCAGCCCGGATAGGACCACTTTGACATTAACAGGTTAGATGATCCTCCTGAGAACCAAGGGTTTCTTTGGTTTGCATTTTTAATGTCTCCAAGCGATGTGGGATCAGTAAACACCTTTTTTTTTTTTTTTTTTTTTTTCCCCGCCATTGAAGAAATATTCTGTCAAGTATGACAAATGCTTCCCCGCTATGCAGGAGATATTCCTTAATTTATGACGGAACGTCCCTGCCATTGACAAAATATTCCGTCATTTAAGACAGGGCGCTATCCCAGTCATTGGCAAGGTATTCCATCATTTATGGAAGAACACTTCCTTGGCATTAACGAGATATTCCTTAATTTATGACAGAATACTTCCCCGCCATTGGCAAGAAATTACATCATTTATGACGGAAAACTTTCCCGCCATTGCTGAAATACTTGGTAATTTATGACAGAATGCTTCCCCGCCATTGCCGAGATATTTGGTAATTTATGACGGAACGCTTCCCCGCTATTGACGAGATATTTGGTAATTTATGACAGAACGCTTTCCCGCTATTGACGAGATATTTGGTCATTTGTGACAGAACACTTCCCTGCCATTGCCGAGATATTTGGTAATTTATGACAGAACGCTTCCCCGCCATTAACGA
Source organism: Epinephelus cyanopodus (assembly GCA_026686955.1). Classification (NCBI taxonomy): domain Eukaryota; kingdom Metazoa; phylum Chordata; class Actinopteri; order Perciformes; family Serranidae; genus Epinephelus; species Epinephelus cyanopodus. Next base: position 20,101,943 of record CM048937.1, on the reverse strand, counting down.
GATATTCCATCATTTTATGACAGAACGCTTCCCCGCCATTGATGAGATATTTGGTAATTTATGACAGAACGCTTCCCCACTATTGGCGAGATATTTGGTAATTTGTGAAAGAACGCTTCCCTGCCATTGCCGAGATATTTGGTAATTTATGACAGAACGCGTCCCCGCCATTGACGAGATATTCCGTCATTTATGACAGAACGCGTCCCCGCCATTGACGAGATATTCCGTCATTTATGACAGAACGCATCCCCGCCATTGATGAGATATTCCATCATTTATGACAGAAAGCTTTCCTGCCATTGACGAGATATTCCATCATTTATGACAGATAGAACGCTTCCCCGCCATTGACGTGATATTCCATCATTTATGACAGAACGCTTCCCCAACATTGACGAGATAATCCATCATTTCAGACAGAAAGCTTTCTCGGCATTGACGATATTCCCATCATTTATGCCATTCACGAGATATTCCATCATTTATGACAGACAGAACGCTTCCCCGCCATTGCCGAGATATTCCATCATTTATGACAGAACGCTTCCCTGCCATTGACGAGATATTCCATCATTATGACAGAACGCTTCCCTGCCATTGACGAGATATTCCATCATTTATGCCATTCACGAGATATTCCATCATTTATGACAGAACACTTCCCCACCATTGCCGAGATATTTCGTTTTATGACAGAACGCTTTCCCGCCATTGCCGAGATATTTGTTAATTTATCACAAAACGCTTTCCCGCCATTGCCGAGATATTTGGTAATTTATCACAAAACGCTTTCCCGCCCATTGCCGAGTATTTGGTAATTTATGACAGAACGCTTCCCCGCTATTGAAGAGATACACACTAGAAGAAGTGTGTTTGGATCCAGGCAGGCAGCTGCTGACCTTCAAATTTCCACAACCTGCTGTCGGGTTGTTATGTAACGCAGGAGGCAGCCCGTTAGTGAGGAGGCGTCATGCAAAAATCTGACCAACACGAAGAGTTCGTCTTCAAAATGTCCATCAGGAAGAAAAGTTCCTGAAATATTTTTATCTTCAGTACCAATCTGAGTTTCATCCCAAAGTTCAGATATCTTTTTTTCTGATTTGATTTTTCTTGTGACGTCATGACACGAGCTTCCTGACAATCTTATTTGAAGTTGAACTCTTCATCATGACAAAGCTGAAATCTATATCAGAACCATATTTCTAAATGCCCGACATTGTTTAGTGGACCTTTTCTGAGGGGACGAGCTGAGCCATGCTGTGGAAGCATCTTTTACTGCTGTCACCACGAACAGGATCCTGGATGTTCATGAAACATTGCTTTGATTTTGTCAGTGGTTAAAACTGAGCTCAAACTGCTCTGTGACATCGACGGGAGTTTGAGAATAATGAACTGAACAGGAAGGAAGTTTTTCTTGCAGTCTGATACCAGTTTTCCACCAAATGAATTCTGGTTCTGTTCAGGATTTTTCTAACTTCAGCCCCATTTCTACTGAGCAGTCTGGTTCAGTCTCATAGTTTGTGTCTCCACAGTGTAAAGTTGTGGATGGTCCCAACAGCAGCGTCCTTAGCGTCCCCATGTTTGGTCCCCCCTCTGTTGGGGCTAGCACACATCTGGTACTAAAAGGTGGAGCTGTGAACCCTGCAGTCTGATTGGTCAGTAGAGGACGGTCACTCTGGTTTTATGTAACCTCTGTTCATACATCAGTAAACTACAACTATAAAATTACTTCATTCAGACATCAACGCCAAAAGCCACTAATCGTGGTGGTATCATACGGCGGAGCTGGAAAGTTCCAATGGGGATGTCCTGGCATCCTGGTACATCACAACAGAAAACACTTGATACCTAGCAACTAATATGCAGATGTGAAAGTCCAGTGACAAAGCAACTCTTTCCAGCCTGTAGAATATGACACACTCACCGACGTCGTCACAGTTTGAATTTCAAGTTTAGAAAACCTGATGTTTAGGTTCTAGCTGTGAACCACCTTTCTGGGTTCCGAACCAATGTATTTTTGGTTGAAGTGCTCTGAACGGTTCAAAATTCAGTGCAGGAACTGGAACAGATCCATGTTGGTTGGTGGGAAGGATGTAAGAGATAACCTGAGGTTGTTTCTGAAACTTCCAGGTTCCCAGCTGTGACATCCACCCTGAGTTTAAACCCATCAATGAGTCAGGTAAGATATACCCATACCTTCTGAGCTTCGGTGGGCATCTCGTCGCTGGATGAGCTCAGCTCTTTATCTTTCAGAGAGTCCAGAGTCACCACCGGGCCGCCCTTCACACCAGCCAGACTTTTACCCACAGAGAAGGACTTCTTCCCGGGCTCCTCGTCTGAGGACAGTCCCTTATCACTAAGGTTCCCCGCCAGCTCGCTCAGCTTCCTCCTCAGCTTCTCCTCCTCGTTCTGAACTGACGAAGTCACCGTCTGCACCAAGACACCAACAGTAACTCATCGACCTCTAATTCTGTCTGATTAAAGAAGACACTAATTTTGGAGCTGATGCGTCTGATCTCACCTCGTCAGCAGGTGTCATCTTCTCTTCCAGGCGGTTCAGCAGACTCTCGATGGCCGACATTCGTTTGTTCAGCTCGTTCATCTGCCGGGTAAAAACCAGAGACCAGATCATTTCATGTGCCCACGGTCAAAGAAACACAACGTTAGAGAAAAAGTCAGTTTTGGTTTATGAGCATAAAAAAATTCAGACAGTGATTGGTTGTTGTTCCTTACAGGTGGGGCTTGTCCCAGGTTCTCCTGGGAGGATGCTCTGCTGTTCTTGCGGCGTGGGGTACGCTGGTACGCAGGGGGGTACCTCGGGTATTCATCCTCATCCGAGGTGTCCACGTACTGCTGCCGAGCAACTGAGGAGCTGATCTTAGACAGAGAAGTCCGGACCATCCTGCTGTCGCCGTAGTCATCTAGCAACACAGGTAAACACAGACAGGTAAACACAGACAAGTGGGACTTAAAGTAGCCAGAGTCTGAACCATGTGTGTGTACCTAATATTGTTGTGTGTACTGTGTGTATTTGTACATGTACCTGGTCTCATGGCGTACCGGTCCAGACTCTTCCTGCGGTTCACTCGGTGGTTGTACATGTCGTAGTCCACATCATTCCTGTAGCCACGATCCTCCTGCATCTGCTGCACCAAACATGCCACATACACACAGGAAGCTGTGACATCAGCAGTGACATCAGCAGTGTGTAAACGTACAGGTGTGGTATATTTACTTTCTTTATTTAAGCCACTCACAGCTCTGAACGTCTGAGCCAAGTGACGTTTGCTAAAACCTTCCTTCAAATATCTAAGTCCTCAGTTTTTCTTCTTGGTTAGTTTAGTTGTTGTAGTTGTACTTTAGGCGTCGTTTACCTGTACAGAAGGTCGTCGTGAATAAGGGAAATATTCCTCAGGGTCAAAGTCCAAAGGATGAACTGACAGCAAGCGTTTGCTCTTCCTCATCTGACACAGAAAAAGAAATAAGAATTTTAATGCTGCAGGCTTCACATCCTATACACCATCACAAGGTTTTGATTTTCATCTCCAGGTTACCACTTTGTAGCGCTGAACCTCAGTCTCTATGTGGTCGTCCTCAGCACCGTTATACACATCTGCAGGTACAAATACAGGACTTTCACAAGAAGTCTGGAATTAACTACATGTTTCAACTAGAGCTCTGATTCATTTGGTTTAAAGTGTGGACTTCTTTTCTCTGCAGTAAATTAAGATGGATATGTAATCTGTTTTCATCTGCAGATGTTAACAGTCAAAGTGACATCAATGTGTCTCATCTCCCAAAAAATAAATAAATAAATTAAGAAAATAAAGAAAAACATTTACACATAAATGTGCGGCAAATATCATATATAAATTGAATAAAACAATTGGATAAACAGGTTACATTTTTATATGATTTTAGAAACAAATCCTGGATAAATACTTTCTGAGCCTGCTGATGGTTTTGTGTTTCAGTAGCTGATTTGTTTTTATCCAAAATCCAAATATCAAGTATGCGTATGTGTATGTTTTTAAAAAAAAAAAAGATGAAAAAAAAAATAAATAAATTTAAATTTTACATTTAAAGCTTTAACTTTAATGATCTGATTTTGTTTACGTATTTCTTCCAGTCGTATTTTTAATTCTACACAAAATATTTCAGATGTCATGTCGACTCACGGCTGTGGACATCCGGCATACTCTGAGTGTCGTCATCACGACCACCTGGAGAAGAAGCACATTAAATGCTACATTATTAGCATGTAGCATTTAGCATATTTTTATTTCTTACAGATGAATAATTAAAAATAATAGATATGTTCAGAATTTACCACACAGTTACTAAAGTCTCTCTGAACGTCTTATTAATGATAAATTAGTGCAAAAACACACAAAAACTTGTTTTAAATTAAAGAGCTGACATGTTTTTATGCTGAACGACCTTTAGCTCCATAACTCACCATAAATAAGCAAAGTCACTCTGTGATGTCACACTCACCGTCTCCGTTCAGCCTCTTGTACAATGACCTCATCACCTTCGCACTGCCAAAGCGTTTGAAGCGATTCCGTACGTTGTCGTGGTACCAACCAAGAGTACCGATTTTCAGCACCCTGCAGGAGTTCAAGACAAATACTTCATATGTCCACAACAATGAACACAGTGTGACAACAACATAGTATATCTACTACTAGGACTTCAACACTCTAGAACTATAATATACTAGAACTATAATATTATTATTAGAACTACAATCCTACTTCTAGAACTACATCACTACTACAAACACTACAGTATATCTACCACTAGGATTGCGACACTACTTCACAATTACAATACTACCATTAGATCTACAATACTACTACTACTGGAACTACAATACTAACAACAGCATATCTACAACTATAACTACAGTACTACCACTACAACTACAATACTGCAATACTACAATACTGTAACTACAATATTCTCCTAAAACTAAACTAATGGTCTGTGTGTTGCGGCTGTTCTCTTGTTTGTCTCCACCCACTGAGTCGTCAGATCCACATGACTGATGATGACAGCGTGACAATCTCATCAAATATTTATAATTAAGTAAGACCAAAAGTCAGTGGTACAAGACCATCATGACATCGATGACCAGGAACACAGTTCTCCAGACCGTCCGTCTCGGTGTGTAAACTCCGAGATAGTCTTGGTGTTTCCTTACCTGCACTCGGTACTCTCAGTGCCTACCTGTGGGTGTCTCACCTCGTCATGCGGCAGTTGTCACACACCCAGCCGTGCTCCTTCTTGTTGTAGCGGCTGCAGGACTTGCAGGTGTACATGTGGCAGTCTAGACACTGGCGCTTACTGTTGACCAGGAACTTAAAGGGCTGCAGGCAGCGGATGCAGTGAGAGTCCGATAACTGGCTCTGAGAACCCAGCAGCTCTCGCTTGGTGTCCTCCTTCTGGATCTTTGTCTTCAGATCCCTGCCACAACAACAGAGGACGGAGACATCAATGTGCTACCACCATGGTGGTAAAACTACTTTCTACTACTACTACTAGTACTACTACTACTACATAATCCTACTACTGGAACAACAATCCTACCACTAGAACTACGATACTACTACTAGAACAACAATCCTACTACAGCACTTCTTGGTTTTCTCCTTCTGGATCTTTGTCTTCAGGCCACTGCGACAACAATAAGAGAGGACAGAGACATCAAGGTGTTACCAGCATGGTGGTAAAATACTATTACTACTACTGGAACTACCATACTAGTAGCAGAGCTACAATGCTGCTAGTACAACACTACTACTCGAACTACAGAATACTCCTACTGAAAAAGAACTTCTACACCTAGAACTAGTACTACTACTAGAACTACAATTTTATGTAGTACAAGAACTACAGTATATCTACTACTAGACCTACAATAGTAATAGCAGAAACCGCAGTTTATGTGAGAAGAAGTAGAAGTACAGGATGACAGTACACTGCAATGTGTCGCTGCTGATGGGGAACTCTGTGTTCTCTGAACGGAGACAGTTTGTATGATTTCAGCAGCAGCTGAACGTCTTGTGAGAGATCAGCGTGTCCCAGTGTTTCATGTGTGACCGAGTCGTCCACCTCCAGGGACCTGAACCACAGCTTGAAAACATCCACAGTCTTCACAGTGGACCTGTTGTTATTCACTGTCACATACATTCACACCATGTTTACATCAGCACATTCCTCTACGTGTTCTCCAGCGTATCCCGAACTGTCTCCTGTGAGAATCAGCCTCTGTGACAGATCCTAGAGCTGGATTTAAAACGCTTAACACACTGTGTAACTAAAGTACGTCACCACGAGCACCAGTCAAACACGCACAGTGTGAATTAGACTGGGTGAATGTTTCCCAGCCACTTTAAATGTTGAGTCAGTTGAATTTTCACAGTGAAAATCTGATTATTCACAGATGATTCATTCAGTCATTCTTTCATTCATTCAGCCTGAGGACAGAAGCTGTATTTGTTCTGGAGTCATGTCGTCAACGATCATCACTTATCAGCGCTGCTGAGACGGAGGAGAGGAACAAAGTATTCTGAGCCTTGACTGCAGTAAAATACTCCACTACAATGATTCGTCCTGCGTTGTCACATAAAAGAAGTGAAAGTATGTATGTTGCAGTAAAATGTGTTTTCCTATTCGAGGTGATGCATTAATGCGTGTCATGCTACTGCTGTAGATATCTTACAGACCACTGGGTACTTTAATCCACAGTAATCTATTACAGTAATCTACTTGAGTAAAAATACTTAGTTATATTCCACCACTGCTTCTCTCACAGGGTGCACCAACGCTTTGGATGAAGAATGGTTAGAACGGAGAGTCAACACACCTCCCTGACTCAGCCTCTGAGTTTGCCCCCGGGGCTGATGGGAGTCGGAGTCTTCAATGCAGAACAGAGAGCGTCTTTGTGAGCTTCCTGTTTTCTCCTGCAGACTCTTGTCCGTGTGACCACGTCGTGATCGACTGCAACAACGACGTCTTTCTTGCTCACATTCCTCGGAGCCCTCATGAACGCCTCACAGAGACGCTTCACTTCATATATTGGTAGATGATCATCTTATAACAGATATGTTTACATGAAGATTTCCATCCAAGATGTTTCCACACACAGTAAAACATTTGTCAAATATCAGAAATTATAACTAAAGGATAGTTATTTCATACACAATAGTTTTGATGCTGTTTACGCACATATGTGTTTCTAATATCGTCGGTTTTAAAAACTGTAATTTTCATATATGGTCATACTTTAGGTAAGTGCTTTAACATATTAAAATAAAACTAGATATTGCAATCTCTGAAGAAATTTTTGGTGTGAATGCTGCATGCTGAACAGATGACACTACACTACAATGTTCACTTTGAACATTGAATAATATGATTAATGTATGAATGACAAGGAATATTTGAAAGTTTTATGAAAGGCTGACGCTACACAGCAGTACTGACCGAAATGTGTAAGAAGAAAGTGAGGTAGAAGGAATAGTTGGAAACATGCAAATGGGTTTAATTAGTTTGAATGTTATTGAAAGTTGAATGATAACAATATTTCAAGATTCTTGAAAGGCTGAAGCTACACTGCAGTGTTGCCTTAAAGTGTAGGGAGAAGGTAAAGCAATAGCTAGAAAAGTTGAAAGGGGTGAAATGATAATGAATTCATTGAAATGTTGAATGATAACAACACTGTGGAATATTTGAAGGTTTGTTGTTTTTTTGAAAGGCTAAAGCTGCACAGCAGTGTTGACCTGAATACGGTGAAAATTAGACATAGCTAAGAAATGGGAAATGTGTTCAATTTAGTTTGTGAAACATTCCACCCATAGACATCCATTATAAATCCTTTGGAGGGCTTTTTCCTTTTGAATATTTCAAAAAGTTTGAATGGGATTTGAAAGTTGAACGAAAGTAAGAATATATGAAAGATAAGGAACATTTAAAGTTTGAATGGAGTTTCTATGTCAATGTATGAATGAAGAGAGGTGTGTCAAGAAGAGTGTCTGCCTGGATGGGGAAAAAATGCCCTAAAACAGATTTCCAAAAGTAGAATGTTATGAATGAGAAAAGTCACAGCAGGTGATTCCTAATGGAGCTGAATATTTCAGTCTTTGAATGGTGTTAATAGGTTGAAGTGTGTTGAAGTAGTTTTGCAGCAAAAAAAAGTGGGCAGGAGAATAGCAATAATAAAGAATTCTGAAGCTGTACAATAACTTTCAGCATTCACACCAAACCATTAAATAGCTATCAATATTTTTTCAAATACATGATATATTTAGGGAGGCATTTATTTATTTGTTGTTTATCCTGTATTACTACACTGTAATATAAAACATATATTGATATATGTTTTTTATAACTTTAAATATGAATTACAATAATGAAGTGTCATATCCAGTCATTACTCGGGTAAAGGCTGATATAATAAATGTGTTGATAACAACAAATGTTAAATTTACTCAAAGCTCAAAGCTTTTCTCATCTTCTAAAACAGAATGAATTATAGAGCGCAGACTTTTTTCTGATAAATCTGCCACATCATAGAAATCCAAAAAGTCAGAACTCAATAACATGAAGACAGTCGCAGAATAAAAAGACGTGTTCATACCCAAGTCTCCTCTTCTTTCTTTCGTAGGTTAAAGTCTCGTTGAATCACCTCCCAGACATGTTTGGCCTCCTCGTCCGTCAGTCGTGACAGATCCAGTTTACGTTCCATGACGCTGAAATACATTTTAAAAAGCTGCATTTACTGATTTTTATGTGAGTATGACGGCAGAAGAACTCAGCACTCAGCACAGGAACATTCACAGCAGTGACTCATGGAGTTGCTCAGGGTTCTATTAATGATCCTCTGTATTTTTATAGTTACATGTAGGCTTCTTTTCAGTTTCTTAAAACAATGTCACTATAAAGGTTTAATATTTAATATTTTGATAGAAAAATAATATTTTGTGTTTTTTAAGAGGAAACAAATTCTGATAGTTTAAGGATAACAGAAGAAAAAACAACAGAATATGTTAAGGTAAAAGCTCATATTAATACAGGATTTTATTTTAAAATATGTTGTGAGATAAAAAGTTTTGTCAGAGAACAGTCGGAATATGAAAAGCTTAAATTTTAAGAAAAAATGACAATAAATTTGAATACTTAAAGAGATGTAATATTTTTGTTTTGTAAGAGAAATGCAAAATAAAAAGTTGGAACATTTTGAGATAAAAAGCTGGAACTTTTTAAGAAAGAGTAGAATTATTTATGATGAAAAAAGTAGAAATATTTTTGGATGAAAAGCTGTAAAATTCTAAGGGAGTGGTTATTTTTGATGAAACTGTAGTATTTTAAGAAAAGGTTTAAACATTTCCAGATAAAAAGTAATGAGAGAAAGTCATAATATTTTAAGAAAAAAATAGTTTGAGATATAAGGAAATTGTACTGCAAAAGAAAAGTTGCGATACTTTAAGAAAAAAAAAATTTTGAGATGAAAAGAACTGGCTGTTGTTTTGGACATCATCTGGAGAGAACTTGTAATTCTGCTGCTCAAACTTGTAACTGAGAAGGAAAAAATCGTAAATCTTTGGCAAGATTTTGTAATGTGTCAAAGCAGAGCAGCGAAGTAGCAACAAAGGTGTGAAAATTATTCTTTGTTCTAAATTTCAAAGTGTGTAAATGTCTTGATTGCTGAATGTTAACTTTGGTGATAAGACCAATAAAATCAGTTACAAAACAGGATCTACTTAGCTCGCTAAAATTAGCTGCCATGAGCTAATGGTCACACCAAACCACGTCAGGCTGTGTTTGAATATTACTGTTTGTTGCACTGGTTTGCTGCTGGTTTTAAAGTTACTGTTTGTCAGCACACCCTGACGATGATCTTTACACGTTACACAGCTGATAAGATATACACATGTATGTATTTTAATTTCTGACTGAACAGAAGTCTGAATCCTTCAAAATAAAAGTCAGTGATGCTAAAAACAAGACGAAGACATTTTCTCATAGCCAAACATTTTGTTCTCTGCATATCAAATGTTTCACAGCAGCAGAAACACATGAAACTCTTTTTATCAACATTTCCACTAAAGACATTTTGAGATTTGACATTTGCAGATCAAACAATCGAAGAACAAACGTATGAAATAAGGTTTAACACAAACAAATGTCGCAGTGTCACTTTTACAAAATACACTTAACAAAATTTACTGTAAGTTTAAAAGAGACGTAAGGAGATGTGATGAATGTGATTCAAGAGAGGAAGAAACTCACCGTGAGTTTGAGTGTTGAAGCTTCAGACTGATGATGATGATGATGAAGAAACGTCTGACTTTAAACTGAGGAAATCAGCTGATCACATGATGACCGTCCTCATGACAACAGCAACACACTGCTGCGGGCAAATCACTAACATGACTCAGAATGAATAAATGAATCACACATCACAAACAAACACACACATATATGAAGAGAAGCAGTGATGATGGAGGAAGAAAAGAGACGTTAGGAAACAGCTGTAATAATGCGATGACGTTGGAGGAAAGATTGTCATTTACAAAAACTGTGTTAAAAAGAAAAGTTTGCAAGTTTTATTTTCAGTCAGACCAAAAAAGAACCAAGTGTTAACTTTAGAACAGAGCGTGGACTCAACTCAGCAGAGCTCAGCTCAAAGATTTATTCACAACAGAAATGAAGCTGAGCAGATAATACTTGGACTGAACCCGGCCTCCCTCGTGGTGAGCAGGGTAAGTTGACAGTGGACCAGTCAAGCCAGCGAGAGGACGAAGCAGGGCTGAGTCAAACTGCAGCTGAGAAGCGGAGCTGACGACGAGGATGATGGCAGCGTGAGGCTTGACTGAGGCCAGTCTGAAGCAGATGACTCGTGATGGTTGGAACACCAGGTTAAGGCTGGTGAGAAGAGACGTCTAAACACAGGTGGAGGTGAGTACCGAATGAACTGCAGGTGTGTCAACTTGATTGCAGCTCCCTGCCCCGCTGACACACCACACACACACACTTGCTCACTGAGGGGAAGACAGCCTGTTCTGTCCCTCTGCTGTGGTCCTGCTTACTTAGTATTAAAAGCCTCAAGAAACCACACTCGAATTTGACAGAGGACATCACAGGATATCAAAATCCTGGGTCTCGGGGGCAGCACCCCAGACACCCCAGACCTCAGCTCCTCCCTCCAGCTCCTCCTGGAGGACCTGAGTGTCCCCAGACCAGATGAGATCTATAATCCCTCCAGTGTGTTCTGGCTCTGCCCCGGGGCCTCCTACCAGCTGGACCAGGAGGATCCTGATCAGATGTTGAACCACCTCAACATGAAGGAGCAGCGGCTCTGCTCCGAACTCCCTCCAGATGTCTGACTCCTCCCTCTATCTCTAAGGCTGAGTCCAGACACCCTACAGAGGAAACTCATTCAGATGCTTGTATCTGTGACCTCATTCTTTCAGTCACTACCCAGAGCTCATGACCACAGGTGAGGGTTGGGACGCAGGTGGACCAGGAAATAGAAAGCTTTGCCTTCTGGCTCAGCTCCCTCAACCACAATGGCCGGCACAGCACCCACATCACTGCAGATGCTGCACCAAACCGCTGATCCATCTCAGGCTCCATTCTACCCTCACTGTGAACAAGACTCTGAGACAGTTGAACTTTCTCAGCACGCCCGAGCAGAGTGCTGGTAAGTCACTGGCATCTGCTGAAGGCACACAAGCAGCAATCCTTTCACGAGACTCACAACTCTGAGAAAGGAAGCCAGAAATCTGTTCAAGGCCCACTTATATGTGTCCCATCTGACACAGCACGGTGTTGTGCAACAAGACGACGGCGACAACAAAAATGACATGGATGAAATTAAAATGAAACAATAAGGGACGTTACCCAGACAGGCATGCCGACACAAGGATCTCAGACGTGGTTGAAATCACTTCACGTTGGTTTGTCTCAACTTGTCATCTCAGACAGTATCCAGATACTTATACTGCTGCTCTGCTGCCACTGACTCCCCCTCAGCGCACCAGGAGCAGGAAGGCAGGGCCTCCTCCCAATCAATGAACTGGTCTTAGACACATCAGTGTGGAGGACAGACTGGTCACACCAGGTAACACATTCATCCAGCACTGGACCGTGATCATGTTCTGATCCGTGAAGAAGACTCTCAATAACAGAGTCATCCACGTACGTGATTTACTCCGACATTCATCTGTGTATAAACAGAACAAAGAGGAGAGGAAACACATCCCTGAGGGGCTCCAGGAGAAGGACAACGGTACTGGACAGAGTCCTGTTGAACTCGGACCCTCTGACACCTGTTTGTTTAACAGTCAACGAGCCACACACATGCTAAAATCCAAATTAAAATGAGCTGAACATGTGACTGAATACAATTAAAAGCGAGAGAAATCAATAAAAAGCAAACGTACATGATTCATATTTCCCTCCAAATGTCTCAGTATGAGATTTAACAGAGTGGCTGATGCGTCCTCCGCTCCCCTCGATTGTGAGGGGTCCAGCGTGGTGATGATGATAGATGTTACGGCAGGACACAGTTCTACTCAACATGTCAACAAGACAAAACGTTACCTTGACTGATCATGTGGACTTTACAATTAATGTCTTTAATGTATCAGTTACCATCAGGTCCTCACAGCTGTACCGAAGAGATGTGAGGAAACACAGTGTGTCCTATATTGTTATTCATGTTATTGTTATTCATTGATTCATGTGTTGTCTTTCCACCATCTTTGGATTCTGTTTATTCCAATCTAGGTCAGTTATCAATTAAATGATCTATCGATCAGTCTCATCTGTGATGTCGTCGCAATGTTTTTGCTAATTCCCGTGAGATGTCACATCATAGACACGTTCAATTTCTCCAATGATCGGATGTCGTGTGCAAACGCTACTCAATAAATATGACATCGACTTATCAGGTGAGCAGCTATAATTAAGACCCAAATATTAATTTCTCTGAAAGGCCACGTCCCTCACACCATGAATCCTCTTAAAAACAAACAAACAAACAAACATACAAGCATCATCCAGGTTCCACAGCACAACTTCCATCATTTTGAACTTTTTTTGGCTGCTCTCTGTGGATCATCCTGGTGATATCTAACTGTGGTGCCCGAGCAGCCCACAGTGCGACGCCCTTTCTGATACTAAGGATTATTATTATAATTCGTTGGGGCTTTTAACAAACGTGTGACATGGCTTTGACAGTGGGCGGGGCAACATGTCTTGGCAACGCCCCAATGACCATGTCCTGTGATAGTCATAGCTCCACCTAGTGGTGACAGGAAATGACATGTTTCAGACTCTGACATACGCTTTCTGGCAGGTTGAGCATATCCAACTCAAATCTGGTCATGAAGGCTTTAAGACCTCACTCATGTTATATTGTGAAGATGGAGAAATGTCACCCAACACCGTTTACACCAACACATAGTAACTGGCTACTCAGCCATATGCTGAGGGAGGCTCCGGTGAAGTTTTAGAGTCCTCACATCACTTGCAGAGATCCAAGGGGAGAGGAGGTAGCAACACAACTCCACCTAATGGAGGCTGACGGGCCCCACAACTTTTTATGTTGGGGCTTCAGGACACTTGGATCACTACGGACGAGCAGTATGGAGATATTTTGTGGTTTCAATTCTATGTTTTTGGACGTTTGAATCTGGGGCGCCGTCAGCCTCCATTAGGTGGAGTTGTGTTGCTACCTCTCCCCTTGGATCTCTGCAAGTGATGTGAGGACTCTAAAACTTCACCTGAGCCTCCCTCGACATATGGCTGAGTAGATAATGGCTGAATTTTCATGTTTGGGTGCACTATCCCTTTAAACACATGCTAAAGTTTGAGGGCAGTACAAATGTGGAACAGGTGTGTCATAACACAAATGAGAAATTCTTTGTCTAATCATTCCAAAACCTGCAGGATATGTTGAACAATAATAATGTTGAGCCATGTGTTCAAATTATTTTGACACCATTCAATAGGGGGTGACACGATTTCCCAACACATTGATTTGCCCGACCATAAATCAGTGACAGCTTGTCCATCATTAAACTTGGACATGTTTAATTAAGATGTAAAACATTTCTTAGTTTAAGACAATAATAATCCACATGTAGTTTATCTTCTTCATAACTTGTTGTTTAATGACCTTTAATCTGAGCAAACCCTGTCTGAAACTTTAAGAAGTCCGTCCAGTCTATCGAAACGTTTTTTCTTAAAAGCTGGTGCCTACCGCAAACATTTCGTCTGCGCATTTTTGTGTGGTTGCCTTCCAGTCCTCAACCTCTGCAGTCCCGACAGGAGTTTTAAACTATTGAGACCTAGTTTCCTTCATGAGGCCTGTGGGTGACGACGTGACTCTTACAGGTGCAAATAAGTTTCCAAAATTAGGTAGTTCAAGAGTTACATAGGTTGTCTTTGACGGCAGTTTAATAAAAACAGCAGATATGAATCAACTGATGAATCATAGAGGGGAGGAGCCAGCAGCAGCATCATGTAGGTGTCACAGGTTCATGAGCTTCAACTCGTAATGGTCCACGGTGTTCTTGTTGTTTGTTTGTTTGTTATTGATCTGTAGATCTGGGGAAAAAAAGAAGAAAGACTTGTTGACAAACATGAATAAACACAATAATTGTTGTTGAAAGAGCTGAGCCTGAAAACACATTCAGACCTGCTGCGGTTCAGGCTGTCGTCCTGTGGACAGTCTGTGTCTGTCCAACAGTGACACCTAGTGGACAGAAGCAGCACTGAGACATGTTGTCCATGCAGAGTTTGTCCTCAACAACAAGGACTGTTGAACCTGTTTCACCATGAAGGACTGAACCTGCCAATCAGAAAGAAAGAAAATCATAACGTAACCAGTGTAGAAATAAGTCCAGTTGTCAAATAAATAAATAAAATATTCCTGTATTTCTTCGCCCATGATAATGAGGGGGCGTGTCTTGACTATTCAGGCAGCAGCGTTTAAGCAGCAGACACCACAGGACTGTGACAAGACTAACAAAGTGTCAGTGGAAGTCGGCCATTTTGAATTTACTTGTGCCACTTCTATGCATTTTTGCCCATTTCCAGGAGTTGTACTTTAATGACCTGGTCTGTCCCATCGAAACAGTGAAAAGTTATTCGAATCTTGAGTTTTCGTCAAACCGTGTGACCGTGGGATGGCGTCAAAGTTAGGGGTCTCGCCGCAAAACAGGAAGTAGTTTGCAACTCCAGCATATATGGTCCAATCTTGCCCAAACTTCACAGGAGTGACGACAGCCCCGCCCTGAACACATCTACATGTCAATGATTAGTGATACAGGAAACGTCATGTTTTAGACTTTGATGTACACCTCCTACCATGTGGAGCAGACCCACCTCACATTTGGCTCAAACAGCCGTAAGACCTTGATGACGCTTTATTGTGGAAACCGTGAGTTTTCATCAAAGGGCGTCGTCATGATGGGGCGGCGAGCGCCAACATTTCGCCAAGAGGCATCAATATGGCCTTAACTAAAGTGTACGTGGTTCAATCTGCCTGAAACTTCACACGCTCCTCGACAGTCCAGGCCTGGACATGCGATATGCGTTTCATCAATGGGCGAGGCTAAATGGCTTGGCCATGCCCTTTAAAGAGCCCCCTTAGCATGTTTCTCTGACATGCACGATGATGTATCATGCCCAGATGCACACAAAAGCCCCTTGGACTCATGTGTATGAAACATTCTGTCAGACACATGACGCCTCCTACTGGCAGCAGAAAGTACGTCTTTTCAGACACTTGTCTTCTGATGACCTGAAGTGTACACGCTGTGTGTGGAGGCTTTACTGCCTTCATGATTTATTGTTTCTTAGCTGTGAAATGAAAGTAAAACAAAGCTTTTTTGCACTGAGGGAAATGGTGTCAGCTTACAAAGACAAACAGGAGGTCATAAAACACTGAGCCTTAACTTTATTTTTGTGATTGTATTAATTGATAAATTAGGTGTAAAAAAATATGTTTAAATAAAATAAATTAAACTTCATGTTGGACATCAACACATGATTTATTATTGATAAAAACACAATAATACTAATATTCTATAATAAACTTTAGTGACATGCTGAACTCTGAGGCTCGGCGTCTGAAATAGAAAGCAGAGATTAGAGAAGCAGCTGCAGATGAAATGTGGGTCACAGTTCAAACAGCAGAGCTGCTTTATTCTAATAACTTTTGCTGTCTTACATTTACTCCTGCAGTCCACAGAACGGCAACACAGTCTCTCACGCTCACGTGCACGTTTGTCGGCATGTGAGCGTGCAGCCAAGGTGACAGATATAGATTCATCATGTGAATCTATATCTATATCTATATACAGTGTGTATACTGTACGTCTGCGACCTGACACCAGACTGCTGCAGCTCCCACTCCAAACAACCAAACACGTGCTGAGCTCAATGAAAGCTGAACCAGCATGTCAGGGTGTCACCTGACCTTCACCTGGCCTCCACCTGCAAACTGTCATTGCATTTAACCAAGAAGACGTCAACAAACCTCAAGACAAATTTTAAAAATGCCAAAAAAAGACAAATAATCATAAAATAAAACACAAAACTACCAGAAAAGGGAGAATTACCTCAAAAGACAGTGTAAAAAAAAGCTACAAAAAGACAAATGACAACAAAATCAACAAAACATAATCCCCCCCCAAACAAAACAAACATTACGAAAAAGACAAAACACTTAAAGCCACAAAATTATCACCAAAATGCATAAATTTAACAAAAGAGAAAAAAATGACTAAAATACAAAAACTAACCACAAAAAGAGACACGATGAGAAAGCCAAAGCAACACAACGTCAGTGTGTTGAACGTCTCCTGATCCTCCAGCTGTGAAACACATCAGGCCTCAGACGTCACACGACTCCTGACGAGTTTCCTGCCTGTTGACGACCAGCTTTAGATGGGCGTCCTGCAGAGGTCACAGAGGTCAAGTCTCTCCGGTCTTTTGTCACTGCGTCTAATTAAAGAGGGTTCTGTCTGGATCTGGTTACTGATCCACTTTCAGTCCGTGATCTCAGCGACACATTAACATCTTTGTGTCAGCGTTTAACACTTTGGATCAGATTCATCTATCAGAATAACATGAGACACATTTATTACACTGTCAGCATGAACACGTCCCTTCATCATTATTATTAGTTATTACTGTCTCACAGGTATTTGTGTCAACACACCCACTGGAATCATCTGTCAATATAAAACAACTCCATAAATATCGATAAAGAAATGTGATATGCACAAAAATTTTTTGCAAAAATGGATACAGAGATTAAAATAATATTAAATAATGTTTTGTATTTGTTTTTGTTTTTGGAGTTTACAATTTTTTTTTTTTTTTGAGATTCCAACCTCTAATTTTTTGGAAGTTCAAAGGTTTTGTTAAGTTTTACTCAGACGAGGTGGAGCTGAGCACTTAAAGCAAAGACGTCTTTAATTTGGACAAAAGAACCGAGAAAGACGAATTTCATCGGCCGGACGAAACAAGACGAATTATATAAATATTAAAATAGAATTATATCAGAAATGAAATTCTTCCTTCTTGTTTTGTCACGCTGATGAAACTCGTCTGTTTTTTCAGTTTTGCACCATTGAAACCTGTGACGTCTGTTAATACTGACAATAATCTGCTGTGTAATAAAACTGTTAATTTGTTGTTGTTAAAAATAAACACTGATCCTGTATCTGTGGCACTGTTCACACCTCATACTGAGTGTGACGATGTGATTCAGGTCTGGAAACCGCTCCAGGTCGACCTCTTCGTCCTCCGATAACAGCCACAGCCTGTTTCCCAGCATGCCTCTGTCCAGCTGGGTCACCCTCAGAAACATGAGACAGGAACTATTCCTGTCGTCTCACCGCCTGCGTTTACACCAACAGACGACTAAGTAAGGCGAGGAGGCGTTCACTGACACCGGTAAATATAGGAGAACATGTGCGTGGCTAAAAACAGCCCCCGACAGATGACAAGGACAAAACATCAATCCAATCAAACTTTATTCACACCTCAAAGTCACAGACGTTTTCACTGTCACAAACACAGGAAATATAAACTTTGTCGAGCGCCACGACGAAACGTTCAACAATACAAAAAGTATAAAAAGTCAAATACAAAATGGACTCCGTTTCCTCCGCACGTCCCCTGAAGTTCCTGAAAAAGCAGCAGCTCCCTGTCGTTACTCTGTCGGCCTCCTGGTCTCCATTCAACCACGACCCGTGCCACCAGCAACTCTCCTTCCTGCGTTGCTCTCCATCAGGCTCTGGATGTAGACCAGGACGCCGTCTTCGTCCTTAATTATGAAACTGTCCTCGCCAACTTTCACTCTCTGCCAGCGTCCTGGTCTACGTCCTCGCCACCCTGTCTGAAGTCCATGCAGGTGAGCAGCGCCTCCACCTGCTGGGTGTCCACGCTCAGGTGCTCCATGCTCTCGTACCCCGGCTTGGGCCCCTGCAGCTGCACCGCAGCGGTTGCCTGCCGCGCCTCCTCCTGCAGCTGCTTGGCGGCGAGCAGGAACTCAGCAGCGCCGCAGGCCTGCAGGCTCTGCGTCAGCTTCTCCTGCAGCTGGTTGCTGAGCTGCAGCTGCTGTTTGTGCTGCTCCGCCAGCGTCCTGAGCACCGTCACTTTGCTCTGCTCCTCGCGGTCGATGTGCTCCAGCAGCTCGCCTTTACGCTCCTCCAGGATGGCGTACAGCAAGTCGAAGCTCTCGCCCAGCCGCCTCCGCTGCAGCTCTCCGTTCTCCTGGATCAGCTTGCACGTGTCGTCCATTTGAGCCATGACGGCCTGGACGCAGCTGTTTGCGGCGGCGAGCACCTCCATGGCGGAGCGCAGCTCGTTCTTCTGGCTCTGGTAGACGGCATGCAGCGGCGATACCTCGCAGTCCTTGTGCTGTCCGAACACCTTGCACATGGAGCAGGTGGGCGTCTGGCAGCTGACGCAGTAGATGTTGATGCGTTCGTCCTCGTGCTCCTTACACCGGGGCTCCTTGGCGTCTTTGTCCTTCAGTGGCGGGTCCTCGCCGTCACCTGTCTTGCTCTCCTGCTGCTGCTTGTAGATGTCGATGATGTTCTCCACCAGCAGGTTCCTCTGCAGCCCGTACACGCCGTGCCGGTCCAGGACCACCTCGAAGCGGCAGGTGGGGCAGCGGAAGGTTCCCCCAGAGAAATGGTAGGGGTTCCTGGACTCGTAGAGGTCGTTGGCGCAGCCGCGGCACAGGTTGTGTTGGCACGGCAGGATGACCACCGGCTTGGTGAACATGTCCAGGCAGATGGGACAGCTCAGCTGCTTCTCCAGACTCTCCATGGCGCTGACGGGACGCACCACCTGACCCGTCTGAATATCCATCGTCTTCTTCTGCTGCTCCTGTCGGCTAGCACACACACTCTTCCTCTGTGGTTTATTTCTGTCTGCCGCTGTCAGAGCTCCTCCGCCCTTTATACCCCCAGGGTGCCCCCCCCCCCCGGCTGTTTGTCTCACTGGTTCTGAAATAGACTCCCAGCAGCCCCTCCTGCTGCTGCACATGCCTTACTGAGGACCAGGCCTCGCCCCCTCACTTAACGCCGACAGCATCCCCCCCCCCCCCCCCCCACAACAACAACATGTTGTATAAAGTCTGTTTACATGTTTACAGTCATTTCAACAACACAATGTAAACAACTATCACAACCTGAACTGCTCGACCTTTGACCTCTACATGTGTGTGTGTGTGTGTGTGTGTGTGTGTGTGTGTGTGTGTGTGTGTGTGTGTCTGTGTCTGTGTGTGTGTGTGTCTGTGTGTGTCACAACAGCAGCAGTGTGTCTGTAAACACTTGGTCATGTGGAGGACAGAAGGTTGTGCAACTTCATGGAAAACTGCAACAAGAGAAAGAACAAACATCTGAGCAACATGGTCAACAACATCTGAGGAGTATTCCAGGTAGGAGGTTCAACACACTCTGAGTCTAACCCTGAACTCTGAGCTGATTTACCCTGAGATGGGAAACTCTGAGTTACCGGTTCCAGAACAGCTGATTTGAGTTAGTTCAGTCAACTCTGAGTATGTTCACTCTGAGTTAAGCCGACAATAAAAAGCCATCAATGGAGCTCTGACTCCACAATTCACCATGGCAACAGGTAAATAAAAGACAGCGCCTCCATTTCAATCCAGTGGATGTAGAGATATTAATGCATGTGTAGCAGACGGTGCACGTTTATCTTTAAAAGAAGAGCCTGAGTCAGAGCGAGGAAAGTGTAAATAAGTTAACCATAAAGTTAATAAAAAAGTTCTATTCAGTGTTGTCCGTTTATTCATCATTTATCAGACTTACATTTCCTTAATGAAGATAAAGTGGTGGAATCTGACTGTGTATCAGGCTGCAGATACATTACATTATATTAATAATATACAATATAATATATTTGTTCAGATTTAATCTGATGGGAAAAACACAGGAGGCAGCAACTGAAAAACAGGAAGATTTAAAACATATAGTCTAGGCTATAGATCAAAGACATAAAGACATGACTGTAAAAACTCACAGTCTGACCCAGTAATGATATGTTTGGTAATTTGCACTTGAAAAGACGTTGAGATTAAAATACAGTAGATTTTAAAATGTTGGACAGCTATTTGTATCTTGAATTCTCGCTGTGTAATATTTGAATGTAAAGACAAAAACTGATGTCCAAAGAAATGATTGATGTGCATAAATTCAGTAACTTAAGACAGTCCTGAGTAACAAACTAATATCCAGCAGGATTTAGACTGTGACAGACGGTAAATCTCCGCTAATGAATGCGTTTCATACAAGCTTTGACACAGACTGAATGAATGAGGAAATGAAACAGCGTGTAAGAGGGAGGAGACAGAGACAAACCTGCCAGCGAGCAGGTTATGTTCAAGAGTCTGTTACCATGGTGACTGACTCAGAGTTTCAGTGACCTCTTTCTGGAACTGAAAACCCAGAGTTTCCCTCATCTCAGGGTTAACACACTCTTTTCACTCTGAGCAACATGATCAACAGTGGTTGCCACAGATTAACTCAGTAGGTGAGTTCTGTCCAGACACATGTAGAATAAAGACACAATAAAGAATAAAGACTTTGTTACTTTTAACAGTTTAAATAAAGTTACTCTGTGAGGACGCTGTTCCACTCTGCAGCCACCAGGTGGCAATGTTAGCCTGTGAGTCCAAAAAATAATCCTCAGAATAAAAATACTCAGACAACTCACGTACAGTTAGAGTACTCGATTACAGTCAGAGTACTCAGGTCCAGCTAGAGTACTCTGTAAACGTCCCTTCGGCCTGATTGGTGCATTTAAACTTTTATTTTGGAAACAGGAAGTGAAACCTGGAGACAGAGCAGAAGGAAGTCACAGCCAATGAGACGTCTGAACTCCCGGTAACCATGGAGACAGGATCTGAGGATCGTGTCAGTAAACACAGAGGTCAAAAGGTCTACAGAGAGCTGAGCTGGTTCTTCTTCTGTGGTGTTTGACTGCAGCGGGGTCAGAGGTCACAGCTCAGTCGTTTCTGTTCAAACCAAACCTGTTTTTAAACTGCGCTCGTCCACTTTAGTTTCTGAGTCTGTGGGATCCTTCTGTCCCTCTGTCCAGCACGGGGCCCCCAGCTGGCCCCCACAGGCCCCCAGCTGGCTCCTCCTCTCTGTGTGCGTACCCTTTAATCTTTGCTCAGAGGTGTGTTTGTCGGTCTGGACTCAGCTGAGGAATGAGGGTCCTCACAAGTAAACATGTCCCAACACGTGTCCTCGTCCGAGCTGAACCAGGATCAGTCTCACTGATGATGATGATGGTGATGATGATGATGGTGGTGTGTCCCTCTCTGCCTGCAGGTGAACCTGCCCATCCTTTGGTGTCAGGGTTGTGAGTCAGAGTGGCGCCTCTGTGCGACCGCACAGCTCTGTGATTGAGCCTGTCACACCTGCAGCTGATGACATCACACAGGTAAACAGTCAATCATCCACGACCACCTGTGAGGACGCAGAGACAGACTTTACTGCTCACACTGAAGCTGTCTGTCTGCCTGTCTGTCTGTCTGTCACAAACTTAATCAATAATCAATAGAAATAAATGATCAGATGTTGTCTCATCAGCAGAGCGTCCATTCGTCCTGACTTCTTCTTCTTCTCATTATATTTTGTCTATAAACACGTGACATCGTCTCGTTTGAGGACACTGGACTTTATTAACATGACTGGGACACATCAACAGGAAACATCTTCATCACTAAACAGGAAACATTTTTATCACCAAACAGGAAACGTTTTCATCACCAAACAGGAAACATCTTCATCACTAAACAGGAAACATTTTCATCACCAAACAGGAAACATTTTCATCACCAAACAGGAAACATCTTCATCACTAAACAGGAAACATTTTCATCACCAAACAGGAAACATTTTCATCACCAAACAGGAAACATCTTCATCACTAAACAGGAAACATCTTCATCATTAAACAGGAAACATTTTCATCACCAAACAGGAAACATCTTCATCACTAAACAGGAAACATTTTCATCACCAAACAGGAAACATCTTCGTCACTAAACAGGAAACATCTTCGTCACTAAACAGGAAACAGTAAATATATTCACAGAATATAAAGTGGACACGTTGAAGGTAAAACTCCCTGCAGAGACTCGGAGGCCCCTCTGATGGTGAGACAGGTCAGGGGACAAAAGTTCCCAAGTTTTAAAAAGTTTTTCCAAGTCATACAAATTATTCCTGAGTCTTGCAAAGTTTGTCCAAGTCAAGTATTCATGAGTCATGAAAACTCTCTTAAAGTCTTTAAAAAGTTTTGTAAAGTCATACAAAATATTCCAAAGTCCTGAGAAGTTTTTCCAAGTCACGCAAAGCACTCGTAAGTCTTAAGACGTTTTAACAAGTCATATAAAGTATTCCTTAGTCTTGAGAAGTTCTTCCGAGTGATACAAGGTTCCTAAATCTTCCAATCTTTGCAAGTCTTGAAAAGTGCTTCCAAGTCATACAAAGTATTCCTAAGTCTTGAGAAGTTTTTACAGGTCATACAAAGTATTCACAAGTCCTAAAAAGTCTTTACAAAGCAGTCCCAAGTCTTGAGAAGTTTTTCCGAGTCGTGCTCAGTGTTCTTAAGTCGTTAATAAAATCTTACTAGACAAATGTAGTGCTGTAAATAAGTGTAACATTCCCGAGGGAAGTGTTACTCCAAAGTCTGGAAAAGTCTTTATTTCAGAGTCACAGAAAGTGGACTTTCATATCAGGAGACTTGTCCCCAGACCATCATGGTGTTGGACCATCGAGGCTCATGGTCCAAGCTCGAGAGGATCGTAGCTGCCAGGAGTAGGTACAGGGAGCGTTTAGAAAGTCTTAAGAAGCATTTGCAAGAACTAAGAAGAGTTCCCAAGTCTTATCCGAAGGTCACACTGGGACCACAGTCAGCTTCCACCGTGTACTCAGTCTCATCTTATCTCAGATGCATTCGAGGAAGGCGCAACTTCCTGTTAAGGAAGCTGTTGCGAGGGATCGCCGCCTTCAGGAGCAAACAAAAGAAGCATTAGTAAGTTCTGAAAAGTGTTAGTGAGTCTTCAAGAGGAGTTTCTAGGTCTTGAGAGGGGTTCACATTGGGTTGCTATTGTCCATCATAACTGCAGAGTACTCCGTCTCAGAGGCATGTGAGCCGTCTATGAGCCTGGCAAGCCCCGTCTTGGTGGAATACTTGAAGATGAAGGCCTTCATGAGGTCGTAGCGGTAGTTCCTATTGAGGAAGTTGTAGAGGATGGGGTTGATGCAGCAGTGGACCAGCGAGAAGCACTGTGTCAGGTGCAGCGCCACGTCCAGGAAGTTCTCCAGTCGGCAGCTGAATGGCAGGACGTTGAGCAGCGACAGCGTGTCCAGCAGGAGGACAGCGTGGAATGGTAGCCAGCACACCAGAAAGACCACAATGTAGGAGAGGATGATGCGGCGGCTGGTGCGGCGCTCCTGGTCCGAGCTGGGGGGGATCACCGCCGCCAGGAGTAGGTAGAAGATGGCAATGATGGGGAAAGGGATGGCAAAGCCAAGCACGATGAAGCTCAGCTGAACACCTACCATCCACTCCCCGAGGGTTTTCAGGCGGGTACACTGGCCGACAGATGGCTCCATCATGGTGAGACGACTTGACCGCCTGCAGGAAGTAGGTGTCAGGGATGGAGGCCACCAGCGCCAGCAGCCAAACCAGGACGCAGATCAGCCGCCGCACCACCTTCTTCCTTCGGCTGTTGGGGGCACCTGCAAACATCGTGACAGACAGGTAGCGGTCCACACTCATGCAGGTGAGGAAGAAGATGCTGCTGAAGAGGTTGACACTGAAGACCAGGTGAGTGAGTTTACAGACGGCCTCTCCAAACGACCAGCGCCCATCCTGCAGCAGTGAGGTCACCCACACCGGCAGCGTGGCCACGGCGCACAGGTCAGCTACAGCCAGGTTCAGGATGTACAGGTGAGTCTCATAGCGGTTCTGGTTGGAGCGAAGGTTGACCCACACCACCAGGGCGTTGGCGGCGAGGCCCACCAGGAAGATGAAAATGTAGAAGACGGAGAGGATGTGGAGGAAGGAGCCGTGGCTGACGGCACCTGAACACAGCAGCGCCTCCACATGGGACAGATTGTAGTGGTCGGCGGCGGTCAGGTTTAGCTCCTCCCACAGCTCCATGAGCTCTATGAGGTCGTTGGTGCTCAGACTCATTGATGATGAGGTCACACCTGGTAAACAGGAAGAAAGCAACTGTTAGTGACGCCCTCTTCTTGATCACACCCACAGGTCATAAATACCAGGCCCGTTAAAGAGACCAGACAGACAGACAGATGGACACACAGACAGACAGACAGACAGACAGATGGATGGACGGATGGACGGATGTGCGGAGGTCAAATGATCCAGACGTCATTAAAAACTGATCCACTTTGAACTGACGGGAAACGCTGATGGAACAACAACGTCTTTGTAATCACAGATCAATCCTGAGAGTTCAGCTCAGCAGAGGTTCATCCTGAGGACATAATCTGATCTGAACACCAACAAAGAAGAAGCTGTTTCAACTTCCTGTTCTCAGATTTCAGAAACAAAAACATCGATAACAATAACGTGAATAGTTTTAAAAGTGATAAACGTCCTCCAACAAGAAGCTTGTGCTCCCTGCCAAAATGCCCTGGACCATCTCTGTGTGTGGAGGAGGAGGAGGAGGAGCAAAACAAAAGACTTTTATTGGACCTTCAGCTGAAAATAAAATCTCAACAGGGGACTTGAAGCTGAAAGGTCACGACCTTCAAATTAAAAGTTTACTGCCGAGCTGAAACAATGAGACAATCAGTGGTTCAGCCAGAGGACAGAAAACACGTGAGGAAGAGTTCAGAGTGTCAAAACATTTTCTAAATATCTTGTTATAACACAGGAAATCTTTAATTTACTGAGTCTGAGACGCTCTGAGCTTATAACTCATGAACATTAAACCAGCTTGTCTGCAGCTTGTTCCAAATGTTTCACGAAGAGTTAAATATCCACAAACACACTTTAAAACAAAGAAGCGTGTGACGTCACCACATCATGAGAACATGAAGAGGTGAAATGTTTTAGTTTGGACTCACCCGAGTCACAGTCAGTGTGAAAGCCCACACAGAGGTTCCTGAACGCACCATCAAAACCCCATAAACCACCAAAGTGCACTTTAACTTACCAGCGCGCACGACTCGCCGAACTCCGTTAAAAACTCCCCAGAGTTAAGGATTCTTACATCGGTCACGGCCATTCACGCGTCATAGCACAAGAATTGAGGTGTACTAGCATAAACACAACTCTCTCCTTAATTCGGCTCAGATGTCACACCCAGTGACGCCATGTTTCCACTTATATACGTCACTTTTGGAACCAGCTTCGCGTTTATTAACACGACTTGAGTCCTCCTAAATCCGCCGCCGCGGGCTGTTTGAAGGAGCATTAATCAACTTAGATTTCAGTGAAATCAAGTGTTTGGTGTGGCACGTGCACGCCGAACACATCAGACGACATCAAAGGTTACTGGTGACGTATAAAGGTTTTATTCTTCAAAGTGCGCAGTTGGTGGAAACGTCACAACTTCAGAAGTGACACATTTTTAAAGGGAGGCTGGAATTACGTCACATCTCGGCTCTGGGTAGTTTGTTTAAAAAGTTTGTAAAGTTAGACATTTGTTGTTGTTGTTGTTGTTGATTCCGTCATGAGACCTTGACACTGGAGAAGTGAAGCAGTTTATAAGACATGTGTTACACCTTGATGACCAACATGACGCAGGTTTCAGCTCGGCTCATGTCTCAGACTTCATACAAATGTTCCGTCCACTAAAGCCCCGTTTTTAACTCAGGCTGCAGGAGGCGATGTAATAACGACCTTCCTGTGGAGCTGAACTGAAGCTGAGGTTTCTCTGAGATGAAGAGGTGTGTGTCAGCAGACTATGAGCCGAACACACCCCGAGACATCAGTGATCAATAACAACATGTTATATTTCTCCTGCTGCTCGTGTGCGCGTGCCAGTCTGTGAAAGCCTGAGAAATGACATATTTCCAAATGGAGTCTGGGCTGAAGTCTGTGACCTGCAGCAGAGACATGACACACTGCATTTATTCACTGTGCAAAGAGTTTCAAGACTTACGGCTCCAGCAGGAGGGTCTGAGTCCGGGTCCTGAGGCGGGTCAGAGTCCTGTGAGTCCGGCGGACTGAGTGTGACGAGGACCGAGTGCTGCTGCACTTTAATCAGCAGCAGCAGCAGCAGCAGCAGCAGAAACGCCCACAGACACGCAGCTCTGCGTGATTTACTGCGGGATGTTTCTGCTGAGAGCGGCACAGCTGGGAGGAGGAAGAGGAGGATGATGAAGAGGAGAAAACGGACTGAAGAAAAAGTTTATTTTATATATGTTAGAAAATATAATAAGTCAGAATTTTATGTTGAAAAAGTCGTAAATTATTATTAATAATAAAAACACAATTTCTGTGTGATGTTTTTTGTAAATAAAAATTAATCGATTAAAACTATAATTAAATATTATTATTATTATTATTACATGTAGAACTTATTTAAAAAATAAAAATGTGTAGAAAATAAACGTAAACTCATTATATATAGAAAATATATAATATAATATGATGTCATCATATATGACAACTTAAAAAAATAGCTGCAGTGGTTCTCATCTAAAAATAGAATAAATCATTAAATAAATAATAAAAAAAAGGATCAATAACTAAAACATGTTGAATGACATTTGAATAAAACGTTAAAACATCTAAATAATGAATCAGATAATGAAAATCAAACGTTTTAATAAATAATGATTCATTTAATGTAAAAATTTTAAAATAAATGTAAACGTAATAAACATTTAAAATTAAATGTAACAAATAAAACCATTTAAATCATAAATCTAAAATAATAGAAAAAAATAAATAAATACAACTAAGAGATAAATAAACAAACAAATAAATGAATAGATAAATAAACAATAAAATAACATTTTAATCAAACATGAACATGTCTCTCTTCCTCCTCTTCCTCCTCTCTCTCCTCCTGTCTCTCATAAATCCTGTCCGAGGACTCTTGGTGCGCATGCGCGGCGTTGCTCCGCTCCGCTGCACACAAACACAAGAGATGAAGAGGAGGAAGAGGAGGAAGAGGAGGACCAGCGGAACCGCCTCAGCTCCGAGTCCAGTTGCACGCGGATCCCAAACTCCGACAGCTGCAGCGTCCCGCGATGACGTCACACAGGTAAAGTGTGATTTCTGCTCACTTTGCTGGAGACTTCACCTTGTGTCGCTGTTTCCATGACAACGGACAGACACTCTCAGCGAGTCCTGATTCACAGGTTGGTCTCATGACGTGACGTCATCACACGCTCATGAAAAAGTTCTTCACAGGTGCTCGAGGAAGGAGAACCGTGGCAGCACCTTCAGGCCTGTGGAGAACCTTAAAGGTTCCTGGTGGAACCATTAAAGGCTCCAGAGAACTCTGTCACAGAACCTACAGAGAACCCTGAGACAAAAGGTTCCGCGTGAAACCTCAAGAGCTGGAACTTAAAGGTTCCACAATGGTGATAAAAAGGTTTGTCACACGACTTGATCGTAAAGGTTCTTTAAAGAACCCGTTCCTTACAGAGCCTACAAAGGTTCCCGTAGCTTCACCATGAGGAATGTGACTTTTTATTTGTATTAATTAATGTGAAGTTGACGTGTGGAGCAGCTGAGGTTGTTGAACGTCTCTCAGTTTCTTTTGTAAATGTCCTCAGATCAGTCAGTGCTCCTCCCCCGTCACCTCCCCCACATACCGTAATACTCCTCTTCCTCCTCCTGCTCCTCCTCCCCCTCTTCCTCCTCCTGCTCCTCCTGCTCCTCCTGCTGCAGGACACAAACAGAGAGATCAGTCTCAGCAGGTTCAGCCTTCATTTAAAGAGAAACACCAACTCACCAGACTCCATTCAAATAATCAGTGATTTAACCACCATTAACCTGCTCAAGTCTCTGCTCAAGTCTCTGCTCAAGTCTCTGTTCATGTCTCTGTTCATGTCTCTGCTCAAGTCTCTGTTCATGTCTCTGTTCATGTCTCTGCTCAAGTCTCTGCTCAAGTCTCTGCTCATGTCTCTGTTCATGTCTCTGCTCAAGTCTCTGCTCAAGTCTCTGCTCAAGTCTCTGTTCAAGTCTCTGCTCATGTCTCTGTTCATGTCTCTGTTCATGTCTCTGCTCAAGTCTCTGCTCATGTCTCTGTTCAAGTCTCTGTTCATGTCTCTGCTCATGTCTCTGTTCATGTCTCTGTTCATGTCTGCTCAAGTCTCTGCTCATATGTCTGTTCATGTCTCTGCTCATGTCTCTGCTCATGTCTCTGTTCATGTCTCTGCTCATGTCTCTGCTCATGTCTCTGCTCATGTCTCTGTTCAAGTCTCTGCTCGTGTCTCTGTTCATGTCTCTGCTCAACTCTCAGCTCATGTCTCTGTTCAAGTCTCTGCTCATGTCTCTGTTCAAGTCTCTGCTCGTGTCTCTGTTCATGTCTCTGTTCAGCTCTGTTTGACCTCAGCCTCTTATGTCTGACAGGAAGTGGGCGGCGGCTCATGGCGCTCTCCAGGATCTCCTTCAGGAGGAGTTTCCTGTTGAGCCTCCTGGTCCTCAGGTGGTCCGACTGCAGCTCCTCCAGGACCGGGCCATTCTGTACCTGAAGTACCTGCAGATCTTCCGCAGTCTGGAGGAGGTCTACGAACAGCTGGTGCAGCCCCAGAGGAGGCGGGCAGTCCGGGTGGTTCTGGACGGGCTGACGGGTCGAATCCTGGAGCTCAAGAGTCAGATGGTGGAGCTGGAGCTCTCTGAGTTCCACTACTTTGATGACCTGCTGCTAGACCTGAAGATGACCCCGGTGAGTCCAGAACCCTGTCAGACCTGATCCTCCAGACGTGACCCATCCAGACCTGATGCCTCCAGATCTGATCCCTTCTGACCTGATCCTTCTAGACCTGAATCCACCAGACCCGATGCTGTAGACTTGATCCTTTTACGCATGATTCCTCCAGACCTTACATCTACCAACCTGACCCCTCCACACCTGACCAGACTTGATCTGATCCCACCCAATCTGAACCCTTCAGACCTGACCATGGAGACCTGACCCCTGAAGACCCAGGGCTGGACTTGCAGTCATAACACTTGATTTTGCTGTGTGTGTGTGTGTGTGTGTGTGTGTGTGTGTGTGTGTGTGTTTGCAGAAGGACCTGGAGATCCCCGTACCCCGATACTTCCTGAGAGAGAAGACTCAGCTGCAGGCGAAGTTCGCCAACATCCTGGAAACAGTCCGAACCAATCAGACGGTCAGAGGGAGTCAGTGATCCGCTGGTTTGATGCCGATGTAATCACGTAGAGTTAGAATCTGACTGCTTAACTTTCTCTGGTCCGTCCAGGTGAGTCCAGTCCAGTCCATGAGTCTGGAGAAGGCGGTCCGTCTGCTGCAGGTGTCTGAGCGCGCCCGGCAGGGACGAATCAGAGCCCAGTTCATGAAGGAGCTCCTCCAATCAGAGAGAGGCTTCCACAGATGCACCTGGAAACCCACAAACCTGACCCCGGATCAGGCTGCGATCCAGATCCAGAAGGTTTCACATCTGACTCACAACATTTGATCTGAATATTCCTTTCATCATTTTTACATTTGAGTTTTCACATTTAAATAATAAAAAAAATAGACAGTTGTTTGTCTGTTGTTATTGTTGTTGTGTTTCAGGTGTGGAGAGGTCACAGTCAGAGGAACCGCACCAACACTCTGAGAACCCAGGAGATGATTTCTCTTGGAATGGTAACGTTCTTTTATACAGTGACACAAAGTCCACTCACTCTGGTTCCTCAGGTTCTTCAGCATCCCATAGATTCATTGGTTCCCCTCTACCCTCCCATGATTCCTCATAGATCCACTGGTTCCTCTCTACTGTCCCACAGTTCCTCATAGATCCACTGGTTCCTCTCTACCCTCCCATGGTTCCTCATAGATCCACTGGTTCCCCTCTAACCTCCCATGGTTCCTCATAGATCCATTGGTTCCCCTCTAACCTCCCATGGTTCCTCATAGATTCACTGGTTCCTCTCTAACCTCCCATGGTTCCTCTTAGATGCTCTGGTTCCTCTGATCTGTCCTCTGGTTTCCCTGCTTCCTTATATGTTTTCATAATGTCTTTGGTTCCACTTCCTGGTTCTACTGGTTCATCACCCTCCTCTCGTTCTTCCAGTGGTTCTGTTAGTTCCCTTACTCCCCATTCTTTAGTTCTTCTAGTTCCCAGAGCTCCTTTTTTCCTCATGGTTCCTCTGGTTCTGTGGTTCTTGTTATTCCCTGGTTCTCAAATATCCTCAAAGGTTCTGTGGTTCTCCCATCTTATTCATTTGATACACCCCTGGTTACCTTCTTCATCTCTGGTTCTCCCGATGGTGTGTCATAGTTCCTCAAAGTTCTCCTGGTTCTTTTGGTTCCTCAGATCCCAGCGGGGCCCCCTGGTCCTACTTCAGCTCAGCTGCAGGCCCGGCGGGCATCACTGGATTGGAAGCTGATCCAGGATCAGAACGAGGAGGAGTACCAGAGAGCTCAACTCAGAGTGAAGCAGTCGATTCTAGACGTGGAGGGAACCGACGTCAGGGAGACTCTGCAGGAACAGATCCGACAGTGGTTCATAGAGTGCAGGTCAGACCAGAACCTCAAAGATCATCTTTTACGTGTAAGGTTCAGATACTTTGGTTCCCAGGATTCCTCTGGTTCCGGCTCTCTCCCCTCTGCTTCCTGGGGTTCCCACAGTTCTTTTAGTTCCACGAGAGTTTCTTTGATTCGTACACTGCTTCTGTTGCGTCCGGTGGGTTCTTCTCTTATTCCTTCTGTCATGGTTCTCTTTGATTCTTCATCCTCTTCATCATCACCTGAGACTGAGTGACATCATCTCCTTCATGACATCATCCATGTTGACGACAGCAGGAAGTAGATAGACGCTGTCTCACATTAAATCAGTGGACGAGGTAAATCAGGTCTGTCAGGAGTGACTTCAGCCAATCAGAGGCCATCGATCTGTGCTGACCTCTGACCTCGTCTTCCTCCTGATGACGATGATGATGATGATGATGATGATGGTGGTGGGTGGTTTCTACTGATAGAAACAGAAAATAATCTTTGTGTGAAATGTTTATTTATTTTATTCTGTTCACTGATATTTGTTTTTATTGACACGTTTGACTTTGAGAGGTTGTTTTTAACAGTTCATTCATTCATTGGATTATTTTATTTCAAATGATAATTTTATTTATTTATTAACTTTGTTTTTATTATTGAAATGAATGGTACATATGAAATCTGTAAATAAATAAACAAACACTATGATGATATCAGCTGCCGTCTGTCTGCAGGGACGCCACGGGGACGTTTCCAGACTTCCCTGACAGTAAGGATGGAGGGTCGGCCGCTATATTCTGTCACAAAACACCTGAGCAGGTGAGCGGCAGCAGCAGCAGCAGCAGCAGCTGCAGCGGTTTCTCTCTGAACTCTGACAGATAACCGTGTTTGATGTGATGGTCAGGTTTCAGCTGAGCTGGCGGTGAGGCGAGACGACGGAGAGAGAGAAGAGCAGACAGAGAGGAGGAGTAGGGAAGAGGAAGAGGAGGACGGAGGAGACAGAGGTACGACAGATGAATAAAGTTCACTTTCCTGCATGCTGACGTTTATCTGTTACACAGCTGACGTGTTCACTTCCTGTCAGTGACGTCACCTTCGCTTCCGACCTGTCGCGACTCTTTTCAACATCAACACGCAGTTTATTTATTTATTTGTTGATTTATGTTCTTCATTTATTGGAATATATTTACAGGTGTTCAGGTTGTTTATCATTTATATTTATTTTTTATTTTATCACTTCATCCTTTTTTTTTTTAGGTAGTTTGTTTATTTTTTTAACATGCTAACTTAATTATTAATAATTAATTGATTGATAGATTAACAAATTAATGACTTTGTTTGTTTGTTTGTTTGTTTGTTTGAGATGCTAACGTTATTGACGTAATGTGCTGCAGGAGGACAGAGGTCAGTCTAATCCTCGCAGCAGTTTCCTCCCTGACATCGTCAAAGGTCATGAAATTTTCACAGGTCAGTTCCACCCTGACGACTTTGAGTCGTCTCCATGACAACGGAACGCACACACACACACACACACACACACACACACACACACGCACACAGAGTGATGACCTCTGCAGGTGACCAAAGACACACGGCTGTATCCATGGCAACAGCGTGCATCTCGGTCCGTCCCTCTAGAGCATGATGGGAACTGTAGTGGAGGAGAGTTAACTAACTTTGAGAATGTTCACTGACCGAGCGTCACATTTTGACGTGCGGTGAGAACGCAGAGCTGTTCCTCCTCCTCTTCCTCTTCCTGATGATGATGATGTGATCCACAGTCGTCCCTGTGCTTCCTGTCTGCAGCAGGAAGTGATGTGTTTGTGGTGTCAGTGAGACATGAAGAAGAAGAGGAGGAGGAGGAGGAGGACTCTCGGTGGACCAGAGGCTCCTCATGTCTAAGCCCCACCCCCTTGTATCCAAGTCCCGCCCTCCTATGACATGGGTATAGATGACAGGTGTTTTCCTCTGGAGTGTCACGTGAAGCGACGCAAAGGAGGGATCCTGGGATGAGTTAGCATGTTAGCATGTTAGCATACGCCACTGTACTGAAGGTTCTAGGGACTGTTCTGTATTTATCAGAGGAGGGGGCGGAGCTGCACTGTGACTCCTCCCTCCACCAGAAATGAGTTCTTACATTTTTGATGTTTGAAAGTTAAAAGTTTCAAAAAGTCTCAGTTTTTCACTCTCGTCGTACAAACACCCCTCTGCTAAATTAGAAATACTAGCCCCGCCCCCCCGGTAAATGATCAATAGGCCCTTAAGTTTCTTTTAAAGGAGGGTTGCTGACAGGTGTCGAAATCAGACGACATGATATCATCACACCAAACACGACTTTATGTCCTTGCTGTGTCGGTGACCGAAACATCCCACAGGCTTTCGATTGCAGTAACCATGGCGACGCTGACGTCATAAACACAGCTCGTGCAGCTCGCTGTGACGACAATAAAGCAGCGGCTCATTAAGGTTCCCGTGGTCAGCTGCTCTCACTTCCTGTTTGTGTCAATAAAGATTTAAGATGTTCGATGACATCAGGACTGAGCATTGATCATGGGTCTGTTCGAAACCGCATACTTGCCTACTACTCATACTAACTCTTTCAGTATGTAGTGTGTTTACACTGCGCAGTATGCGATTTTGAGTATGTGAGAAGTTCCCGGATGGATACTGGATTCGCCAGAAATGTTGAGTATACAAAATGAGCTTACTACTCACACTCAAATTACCCACGATGCAATGTAATGTGACGTCATCGATCATCAATTCCTTGCCGCGAACAGGACAAAAGAAAAAAGAAGTTATTTATTTATATTTATTACTACTGTATATCGTAACAAACTTTATGAAATCATTCAATTCACAACGACTTTGTTGTTCAATGATGTACATTTTTCCCTCCAATTTTCAGGCTGTGAGTTATGTTATATTGCGTTGTATATTATGATTAGATTTATAGTTGATTAAAAAGGAAATTTAGATCTCAGAACAATCCCAAGTCGATTGCGAGCATGATGTACCGAAGACGGCGGGCCGATCTTCGTCTCAGAGCTGACAAGACTCTCCGGTGAGGCATTTTGAACCGCCAAATTCCGTTAACGGGACGAGATCGGTCAAAACGCCGGTTTCAAGCTAGCTACATCAAGGGTAGGTTCGCCTCCCGTTTTCAAAATAAAAGCACAAATTTTATAGTTATGGTTTTCTGTATAAAGAAGGGCTTCGGGTGTTTTATTTTGTGAAAATAACCGGAAGTGCGTTGCTCACTACGACTAGCTTGAGTAGCGCCGAAATCTCCGAAATCGTCCAAACCAAACTTGTAAATGGCTGGTATTTGGTCAGATGTTCAACATGTTGTGGATCTAAACGGCTACTTTCTCGCCTAAAAATGTTTCAAATGTTGCTAAAGTTATATATTTACAGAGTTTAGAGCTTAAGGGAAATCAGCTGTAGGCCGGCTGATTTCGGCTCGGGCAGGAGCGAAATGCATTTGGGTTATCATGTAGTATGCTACAGTGTAAACGGTCTGCATACTGTCTGTTGATTGAGTATGTAGTATGGCAGTATGGCAGTATGCAGTATGGAGTATGCAGTTTCGAACACAGCCCATGTCTAAGAGGAGGTCAGAGGTCAGACAGGAAACACACAGAGGCCCCGCCAAAATAAAAGTATTCAGTAAATACATGTGACTGTTGTCTTGTTGTTTACTTGTGTTTATAAATAAATAAACAACGCAGACTTCACTGACAGCGTCCACCAGCTGCTCTCCACCGCTCACACGGGAAGTGCACATTTTCCCCCAACAGGAAGTGGCGTTGTTAGCAGTAGGAAGTGGCTCCTGGGAGCTGCACCTGGGCTGCTTTCCTGCTCACTTCCTGTCAGGGCATGAGAAAATAAAGGTTCCCACACACCTGACACATCTACTTCCTATTTGTGTGTGTGTGTGTGTGTGTGTGTGTGTGTGTGTGTGTGTGCGTGTGTGTGTGTGTGTTCAGATGTGTGGCGTTGCCGTGACGACCGTGGACAGCAGAGTTTGGACTTCCAGCTGCTCAGAGAGGAGAAGAGACAGGAAGTGGAACAGGAGGTCAGAGTCCAGGTGAGTCTCCAGGAGAGCATTGCTGTGGTTTCCATGGTGACGGACATGTTGAAGCGAGACACTGAGACACACACTGAGACACACACTGATAGACAGACACAAAGACAGACACTGAGACAGACACAGAGACAGACAATGAAACAGACACTGAGACACACACAGAGAGACAGACAATGAGACAGACACTGAGAGACAGACACTGAGAGCCACATTGAGCCAGACACAGAAACACACACTGAGAGACAGACTGATTCTGACTCTGATTTTAACTCCACTTCCTGTCTCTGAGAATCTTGTTATCTGCACTTCCCTCAGGCTGACTGAGCCTGATCAGCTGCTCTGTTTCTCAGCTCAGGATCAGTCAGTCAACAGTTTGTTGGACCTGCTTTGTGAAATAGGGCCCTGGTTTACAGGCATTTGTTTTGTTTGTTTGTTTGTTTGTTTGTTTATAATAATGTCCCAGTGTTGTTGCTGTCTGCAGGTGGATGAGCTGATGAGGGCGGAGCTGGAGAACCTCCGAATGGTGGTGGACAGAACACAGAAGAAAAAGAAGAAGAAGAAGAAGAAGAAGAAGAAGACAGGAAGTAGAAAGGTCTGTTTGTGTCAGAGGGGCAGAGTCTGATGATGATGATGATGATGTCATCATGTGATGTCACTGGTCACTGTGTCTGTTTCTCTTTGTAGAAGAAGAAGACAAAGAAGGATCTGACATCTGACAGGTGGTCGACCTGGATACTCTCTGAACTGTGATTGGTTCCTGTGTCTGTGTCCTGAACTGTGATTGGTTCCTGTGTCTGTGTCCTCAACTGTGATTGGTTCTCAGGTCTCTACAGTCTCTGTGTGAGGAGTTGATCCTGCAGGGTTTCCTCGTCCAACCAATGAACATCAAGCTCTCCGACTACATCGGTAACAACACCAGTCTCACCTGTCTCCTCTGTCTCACCTGTCTATTCTGTCTCACCTTTCTATTCTGTCTCACCTGTCTCCTCTGTCTCACCTGTCTATTCTGTCTCACCTTTCTATTCTGTCTCACCTGTCTCCTCTGTCTCATCTGTCTCACTTTTCTCACCTGTCTATTCTGTCTCACCTGTCTCCAGGTGAGTACAGTTACCTGGCCTCGACCCTCAGACAGGTGAACATTGAACCAATGCCGTCTCTGTCCGACGTCAGACAGCTGGTCGCTCTGTATGCCGTCCTGCCACTGGGTCAGTCCACACCTGATCGACACCTGATCAATAGCTGATCAATACCGGGTCATTACACCTTGATTTTCCCTCCAGGATCTCAGGCGGTCCTGGAAAAGT
The DNA here is from genome assembly GCA_026686955.1 of Epinephelus cyanopodus. Classification (NCBI taxonomy): domain Eukaryota; kingdom Metazoa; phylum Chordata; class Actinopteri; order Perciformes; family Serranidae; genus Epinephelus; species Epinephelus cyanopodus. The sequence continues at coordinate 20,065,321 of CM048937.1, read as the reverse complement.
TCCCGATGGCGAAGACTCTGCTACTGGCCGGTCCTTCTGGAGTCGGTAAGAAGACGTTGGTTCACGCCGTCTGCAGCGAGACAGGAGCTCATCTGTTCCACCTGAGCCCCGCCCACCTGAACAACAGGTACCCTGGCAGAGGAGGAGCTGCCTACCTGCTGCACCTGGTCTTCAAGGTGAGTCCAGACCTGCTGCTCCTGGTCTCCAAGGTGAGTCCAGACCAGAGGCAATTGCTCTAAGACTGCAAGGGAAGCTCAGCTTCCCCTAAAATGTCAAAAAATAAGTGGTCAAATATGTTCTGTTGTGTTTACATTTCGATGACTAAATATGCGCCAGAGTGCGTTCAGCTTTGGGTCTCTGGGGGTCTATGGGGCAGTGGGCGGGCCTCGGCTGGCCTGGACGCTGGGCTTCTGCATGATGATTGGATGATCTGTCTGAGGCTGAATCCCTTTTTGATTGACAGCGAAATGAGCGAATCAGCGATCTTGAAATTTGAAGTTTCATTCCGTTGTTCTGAGTTGATGTGGAGACTTTTCCAATCCTCTTAGTGACTTTTTCTTTGTTTAAACCGACTAGCGACAAATCTAGCATGTTTTTCTGGTGTTATTGGAGACTGTACTCGTGTTTGGAGACTCTGACTTCTGTCGCTCTGCAGTTACTGTCCCCAACGAGCAGCAGGTGCTGCTGTGAGCCCTCCACCGTCCCAAAGCACTCACAGGCGGTCACAGTAGCCTCGCGCAGCAGCCCCAGCTAGCGAGTGAGCTAGCAAGCTGCATATAATGGCAGACAATTTGAATAATTGTCGACGGATTTTGGCGAAGCCATTTGATGGTGTTCCTTACGAGGAGAAACTTAGAGTTCAGGGCAGATTAACAGATTGACTTGGTGTAAAGGGTGGGGAAAAGTAACAGTTCTTTTCACCCATCTGAAAATCTTTGAGGTGTGTGTTACTGTGGTTCTATGGCATGAGTGTGGTGGAAAAACAGCTTCAATTAAATGCTCCTTTTATAAGTTACTGCCTCGCTACAATATGACAACTTTTATGAAATAAACTTAAAGTGAGCTTCCCCTGTTTGAAAGACCAGCAGCCGCCACTGGTCCATACGTGCTGCTCTTGGTCTTTAAGATGAGTCCAGACCTGCTGCACCTGACTGTGACATCATCATTAGTTCCTTGCCTCTGATTGGTCCATGTTGTGTCTCCTGTCAGGTAGCAGGTGAGCTGCAGCCGTCTGTGATCTGGATCGAAGACGCCGAAAAAATCTTCTATAAGAAAACTCTGAAAACTGACAGAGAGGTCCGAAAAGTTAAAACGTCATTAAACATTTATAACTAAAACAAACACCTTCTGCCCTCCAGTGACCCATTTCAGTGTCTCTGTCTCTGTTCCAGTCAAATCCTCGGAGGCTGAAGAAAGACCTGCTGAAGTCTCTGAAGACTCTGAAACTGGAGGACCGAGTTCTGGTGATCGGGACGACTCGCAGACCGTTTGATGCAGAAATCAAACCGTTCTGTAAAGTCTACAAGAAGATCATCCTGATCCCAAGACCAGATTACGCATCCAGACTGGGTACCAGTTAGTTTAGTCTGTAGAGTCCAGTAAACCAGTACAACCCAAACCAGACTACTGATCCAGACTGGGTACCAGTAAACAACAGCACATTTTTTAAACAGAAACTCGACGTTTATAAATTAAAGTCAGGATTTCTAAATTACACTATGATTTTCTAACTCAAAATCTAATTTGTAAATGAAACTCAAATTGTTTCTAATAAACTGATAAAAAAAAATTAAAGCTAAAAATTGAAATTATATGTAAATAAATTAATAAAATTTCAACTCAAAATTTATAACTTTTTTGTAAAACTAGAAATTCATGAATACATTTCAAAATATGTAACTAGGATATGAATAAATGAAAAATAAATAAATAAAAAACTCTCAAAATCTACAAATGAAACTCAAACTTTTTTAGATTAAAAGTTCAAATTTGGAAATAACAAAATAAAAGCAATAATATTATTATTTTATTATTTTATTTATTATTTATTTTACTATTAATAACAATAATAAATGAAAATGTATGAATTAATCTCAAAACTATAAAAAATATGTTACTAAACATTTTCTTCATTTTCTAACTGCTTCATCCTCATGAGGCTGGAGCCTATCCCAGCTGACATCGGGCGAGAGGCAGGGTTCACCCTGGACAGGTTGCCAGACTATCGCAGGGCTGACACATAGAGACAACCATTCACACCTACGGACAATTTAGAGTTATCAATTAACCTAGTCCCCAAATTGCATGTCTTTGGACTGTGGGAAGAAGCCGGAGTGCCCGGAGAGAACCCACGCTGACACGGGGAGAACATGCAAACTCCACATAGAAGGGCTCCCACACCCGGGATCGAACCGGCAACCCTCTTACTGTGAGGCAACGGTGCTAACCACTGCACCAACGTGCCGCCCTAAATATTTTCTACTTCAGGTAAAACTAAAACTTAAAATTTGTAAAGAAAATACAAAACGTATTTTAAAAAATTAAAATGTGTGAATTGAACTCCATTTTGAACTCAAAATCAACATTTCTAAATAACGTTTAAAATTTAGAAATAAAACTTAACAAAACGTTTATAAAACTTACTTACTTACTTACTGAAATTATACATTCATATACATACATACATTCAAGATATGCAACCTAACATTCAAAAATTAAACTCAACATTTATCACTGAAACTTAAAATGTATAAATAAAACCCAGTATTTGTAAACTAGAGCCAACATTTAGAGATAAAACTTAACTTAAATTTGTTACTAAAACTCAAAATTCATGAATTCAAAAATTAAATTCAGAATGAATAAATAAAACCTAACATTCAAAATTTAGACTCAACATTTATCAAAACAACACAATATATATCCAGTGAACACATCCATTAGCTTTTCCAACATGCTAACAATACCACACATTAGCCTCACGCTAACATGCTAACATTAGCGTGTTGTCTCTCAGTCCTGTGGCGGGAGCTGCTGCGTGCTGAGGGGGCGGAGCCAGGTCCGGCCCTGGACCTCAGCTCATTGGCTAAGATCACTGACGGCTTCACTCAGGGTCACATCCACCAGGCGGCCCGCTCGGTGCTCCGCCCCCACAGGCTCAAGAAACTCCACCTCCAACCACTGACCGCCGCAGAGTTCATCCAATCACTGTCGAGAATGGAGCCGGTGTACTGGGAGGAGGAGGAGGCGTTCAGGGTCAGACATCTTTTTGTATAAACTTTATTTAACACCAACAACAGACAACTCATGTGTGTGTGTGTGTGTGTGTGTGTGTGTGTGTGTGTGTGTTAAGGTGTGGTTCAGTCGGACGCCGCTCAGCCGCAGGAGGGCTCAAGCTGCCAAAACCAACGAAGAAGAAGGAGGACAAGGAGGAAGAGGAAGAGGACGAGGAGGGAGGAAGAAGAAGAGCAAAGAGGACAAAAACAAGACCAAGAAGAAGAAGAAAAGATAAAGATGGAGGAGTCAGTGATTTTTTACATTTAAATATTTATATATTTTTTTTCTGTTTCCCAAACTTTTACTTTGTAGGATTTCCTCAATAATTATGTTTTATTTCCTGTATAAGTTTTTATATAAAGTCAATGATGTCTATAAAACGTGTTATTTTAGCTTCTGTGCTGCAGGAAGAAACATGATTTATATAACAAGTATGTCAGTAATAGTCAAACCTTTTATTTTGAAGTTGACCAACACTTCCTGTAGTCGTCACTGAAAATCAACAATCTCATAAAACATCAAATATCTGTGATGATAAAGATGTGAGATCACATTTCTCATCATATCTTTCGTTGTTCTTGTAAATGTTTTGTCTTCACACAGATTAAATTTATTAACTATTAAGTTACTATTAAGTTTTATTGTTTTTGAACATTTAAAGTTTTGTAAATGCCTCAGTTCAGTAATGAGCCACCAGTTGGCAGCACGACACAGACAGAAATGAATTTATTAATCATAATAATAAACTAAACATTTGAAAATAAAACATAAAAAAGTTTTTATAAATAACTAAAATTAGTAATATAATTTATTCATAAACTTAACATTTATAAATAAAACTCGATATTTATAAATAATTCTAAAAAATTAGTAAATAAAATTCAGCTTTTATAAATTAAACAAATAAAACAAAAAATAGTTTATAAAATTCATAATCTATAAAGAAACTCAACATTTATAAATGAACTCAAAATGTATAAATATAATCAAAAAAATTGGATATAAATTGCATTATTTTATAAACGTAACCGTGTGTGTGTTGGCTAAACGTAACCACGTGTGTGTGCTGACTAAACGTAACCACGTGTGTGTGTGTTGGCTAAACATAACCGTGTGTGTGTTGGTTAAATGTAACCATGTGTGTGTGTTGGCTAAACGTAACCATGTGTTTGTTGGCTAAACGTAACCATGTGTGTGTGTTGGCTAAACGTAACCACGTGTGAGTGTTGGCTAAACGTAACCACGTGTGTGTGTTGGCTAAACGTAACCATGTGTTTGTTGGCTAAACGTAACCGTGTGTGTGTTGGCTAAACGTAACCACGTGTAAGGTTGGCCGAGGTGGAAGTGACATGGAGTGCCAGCGAGTGGACGAATTGTTTGCAGAGAGAGACGGCGGGTTGGAATCACACTGTACCGTGAGTGTAGTGATGGGTGATTGGTATGACGCAAACAGTCTCTATGTTCAAGAAAATAATTAAGTCTTCTGACTGATGTCTTCTCCATCCATTTACATAGATGAGAGGTGAATGCTATAGGCCTATAGTTACCAGCGTTGTTCGGATCTTTACCAGGTTTATTAAGAGGTAGTATTAAAGGGGAACTAGTGTTTTTTTCAGCCTGGGCCCTATGTTCTGATCTCCTTTTGTCTAAATGAGTGACAGGATGTTCAATATGTGACATGTCTCCAGTATGAAGCTAGAGCTGACCTGCCTGCAGCCCGTGAGCGCGCGCTATATTAAATAATAGGGCACTCAGACAGCGTCAAACAACATCAAAATATGTCCACTAAAAGTGCATTTTTTCACACAGATAGGCTCCGATTGTTAGTATAATTATCTGACAACATAACGGAAAGGAGAAATGAACGTGTGTGTTTACCTTTAGCTGGATTCAGACATGTTCCTCTGCCTGTTGCTGCTCCCTCTCTCTCCTCGTCCGCTCTTCTGTTTCAATGAGCTCTGCGTCCGTGTACGTCCGTGTTCAAATAAATACAGGCGCTCATCAAATTCAAATGGCTCATCCAGATCCAGTTGGTCAAAATCAGGTATAAAAGATAATCGCAGGAATATAGGCTGGAAAGTGTTTGTAGGTTTCTTGTTGTGCCTTTTCTTTTATTGATCTTGTGTGTCGGGAAGGAGACAAAAAACAAGACAAACAAGATCAATTAAAGAGAAGGCACAACAAGAAACCTACAAATCAGCCATAACAGATCACTGCAAAGAGAAAATCATCTTATGGACTGGGACTGAGTCATGCGCACCGAGGACGACAAACACTGGCCCTGGATCAGGGAGGCCATTGAAATAAGGAAGCGGGGCCCAGGGACAATGAACAGGGACAGACGGACAGCAGGTGGCGTGACCGTCCTGTCACGCCTCACTTATATCGTCTGATTGACAGATCAGCTGATAAAGACACGTCGCAACCACCAAGTGAGACTTCTGAGGAAGGCGGAAGTTTCCGCTGAAACATGTCAACACCCTCCTACTAAAGTTTGGGATGACAGATAGCGTAGATACAGCCCTCGGTGAAGGAGAAGCTAAAGCAGTAACTCAAAGAAATAATGAAGACATGGCGAGACAGATGGGACAGAGAATATTACGCGGGGAGAGAACAGAGGCAACACCACTATGTTATAGAAGATCAGGTTCGTTGAGGGTTGTTGTTGTTTTTATTTATTTATTTATTTTATTATTTGATTATAAATTAAGGATGATTAGTTCGTCACTGATGACGGACGGTAACGCACACTACACACTCCGGTACACTAGGTGGCGGTATGCAGCTAATAAGCGATGGTTGCACCCCGCCATGAAACCAGAAGAAGAAGAATCAGAAGCACAAAGAAGAAGAAGAAGAAGAAGAAGAAGAAGAAGAAGAAGAAGAAGGAGGAGGACTGTCATCTTATACCTGCAGTTCATGTCCGGACCTGTCGAGGAATCCTGAACCAATATGACCAGTTTGTCGAGGTTTGTTACCGGAGACACGGAGACACGCAGTCGTTAGCATGAAGACCCCGGACACCGCTAAACACCAGCTAGTTAGCCGTTAGCACTTAGCGGTTAGTTGCTAGCAGTTATCTCCCACCACGAATGAGGAAGTGAAAGTGTAACAGAGTCCTAAGGTCACGTTGAGGAACCGAAACAAGCTCCCGTGAGTTTACGTTAAAACTTCAAAGGCCCGCAACGTCACGTTAACGTGTAAATACCATTTTATTTATTAGAATATAAATTAGCCGCGACGAACTGCCGCACGAGGCTAAACATGACGTCACAGGTTCATAACTTGTAAGTGAGAGTAGCTGCTGTAAACATGACGTCATCAGTCAGAGACACCTGCACAGGGCCCAGCCAGCTCAGCTCAGTCACCATGGCAACATAGTCTGTGACGCTACCTGCTGAGTGGCAGGTTTGCTCCATCCTCACCTGGATGTGTCTGTGTGAAAGATACGCTCTGTCATGATCTAACAGTCTGTTCCACCCACATATATCACACATTACACATCCTGGACTTACATTATCATCACAGCACATTTTATGCATCGTCCTTTGATTCTTTTCTTTATAACATCAGAGACACTGAACACATCAGAGAGACAGCGGTTTGTCGGCCCGTAACAAAAGTGTCTCTGGCTCTGAAAAGACTTTGTTGTGGTTTGGCCTGGACATAAATCACAATCCATTATTACAGTAATGACCACGGAGCATCGGTGGCTCAGTGGATGGAGCGGACGCCCCATGATGTGATGCAGCGGCCGTGGGTTCAAACCCAGCCTGCTGTCCTGTGCTACATGTCGTTCCCTCTCTCCCCATAACGTTATGCTGTCCTGACATTAAAGGCAGCAACATAAATAATGAATAACTTCTATGCAAATATATGAACACTGTTAACTCTGTTTCTCAGCTCAGAGCCCAGGATCAGGCTCAGAGTTTGTTGAGCCTGATCCTGGGCTCAGGTGTGGCACGTGTTTACACACCTGAGCAGGTGTTATCACAACACAGAGGTCCTGTAGTTTATCTAATCTCTGTCTCCATGGTAACGCAGCTCTGTGTTGACTCTGCTGTGGGTTCAGTTTTCTAGTTTTATTTTCCTGATCAGAATCAGAATCAGAATGTCTTTGCTGTCATTGCACAGGTTCAACGCAGTGAGGCAGAGCTCTCAGGATCAGTGCTATATAAAGGACACTAAAAACAAACACAGTATACGTTAAATAAACACAAAAGAAAAAGTTTAAAACTATTAAAAAAAACCTGTGCTATTCTGGGCAGTGTTGATGACCCTCTGGAGTGCGTTCCTCTCAGCAGCAGTGTCTCAGCGGCAACAGTCTCTCTGTCAAGTTGTTTTTCCTGACGATCCTCAGGAAGTACAGTCTCTGTGTCAGAAGTGCAGTAGTGTTTGCAGTCCAGGTGAGGTTCTCTTCAATGTGGCTGCCCAGGAACCTGAAGTCTGAGACCCTCTCCACGCCGTCTCCGCTTATGCAGATTGGATGAATGTCCAGTTTATTTCTCCTGAATTCCACAATCAACTGTTTGGTCTTTGAGGTGTTAAGGATCAGGTTGTTTTCTGTGCACCATACTGACACCCGCTGGACCTCCTCCCTGTATGCAGTCTCTTCTCCTCCGGAGATGAGCCCCACCACGGTCGTGACGTCCGCAGACTTATCAGGTGTCAGTGGGTTCAAAGACACATCACGTGAGCTGGATATTGTAACGTGGACCCAGAATAGACTCCGCAGATCTAAAGTTTGGTGTAGCCATAGGAACCCCTTTATAAACAAAAAGCCTGCCAATACAGACACGTGCTAGTGGATAGTAGACTAGCTTCCTACCGTTTGTCTCTAATTGAGGCGGAACATGTTCCGTTCGTACCAGAATAACCAACAACCTCCCCCTAACCCAAAACACGGCCAACAGGGCTCTCAATAACAAGTTTATTGTTCCAGCGTGTCCGAACTGCATGCTGGGTAACATGCAAGCTAGCTAGCTAGTGTCACGCTCAGCCGGCGACAGTAGCAAATGTGTTCGCTACAGTGTCGTATACAACTCCATTGGCTCGTTGACCCTAAAGAGCTGGTTCAAAGACTTGTCGTCTTCCCATCACTACTGTAGGGCATTATCAATCAGTCTTATTTATGAGGCCCAATATCACGAATCACAGTCTGCCCGAGAGGCTTTACAGCACATCCCTCTGTCCTTAGGACCCTCACAGCTGATTAAAGTAGGGATTTAAAAGTTGCTGAAAGCTGCTGGACCAGACAGAGTGACTGGTAGGGACTGTGCAGATCAACTGGCTGGTGTCTTCACAGAGACATTTAACCAGTCCCTGTCCCAGTGCACAACCCCACCCTGCAAGTCCTCTACAATCATTCCTCTACCAACGAAGACCACCATCAGCAGCCCCAATGACTCCCGGCCAGTGGCACCTACGCCCATTATCAAGAAGTGTTTTGAGAAACTGGTCAGGGGTCACATCACAACAAGCCTGCCACCCACACCAGTTTGCTCACAGGGCAAACCGGTGTACAGAGGACGCCATAGCTACAGCTCTCCACACCACACTGACACACGTGGAACAGCGCGGGAGCTACGCCAGGCTGAGCTGGTTCATTTAATCATCGGAGTCCTGTCTCATGTGTCTCATTTGTCTCATGTGTCTCATTTGTCTCTTGTGTCTCTTGTGTCTCATTTGTCTCATGTGTCTCATTTGTCTCGTGTCTCATTTGTCTCTTGTGTCTCATTTGTCTCGTGTCTCATTTGTCTCATGTGTCTCATTTGTCTCTTGTGTCTCATTTGTCTCGTGTCTCATTTGTCTCATTTGTCTCATGTGTCTCATTTGTCTCTTGTGTTTCATTTGTCTCATGTGTCTCATTTGTCTCGTGTCTCATTTGTCTCGTGTTTCATTTGTCTCGTGTCTCATTTGTCTCGTGTCTCATTTGTCTCTTGTGTCTCATTTGTCTCACGTGTCTCATTTGTCTCTTGTGTCTCATTTGTCTCATGTGTCTCATTTGTGTCATTTGTCTCCACAGTGAAGGACAGGTGGTCCTTTTGGGGCTGATGTTGGTGTGCACAGTCACTACAGGTGAGTTCACCTACACGCCCTGATGGAGCAGAGACAGGTGCTGTCATCCATCAGTGGACACCATCACATGTAGGATGGTCTGTCCTGTCAGACAGGTAGTGTATGTCTCTGCTGAGCCAGACTCCATTCAGAAAACCACTGATTTAACACCAGTGATGTCAGTTGCTGCCTCAATCAGTGTGTCAGTGGTCTGTCTGCATTAACCCTTTAAAGCAGCCACATCACACAGTGACAAAGACACACCAGCTGATGGAGGCAGCAGCAGACCAGCAGCTCCTGAGGTTAGGGCTGGGTATCGATTCGATTCGATTTAATTCAGTTTAATATCGATTCAGTCAAGTATATTTCAATTATGATACAAAATGCTTGGATATTAAGATATTTTTTGAGAACTAACGAAGTATATTTAACAAGGAATCCTCTGACCTGGTGCATTACTGTTAAAAATACTGTTTACATTAAGAATTGACCCTGAAGCAGTACATTAGTCATCATGTACTTCTATTTAATATTACCTGACACATACAAAATAAATACTTTGAATTAAATCTAATCACAAGGCAGACAATTTAAATAAAGTGGCTACAAAAAATGCAAACAAAGGACAGCCACAAGTTTGCTGCCTGTAACCGTCTTAAAAAGCTTTTTCCACAATACACTACAGTGGTTGTGATGAACACATTGACTATCAGAAGAGAAACAATGTAGGTGGACCCTGAATAGCTTGTAAAGCTTTAGCATAGTTAGCTAACACATTTGTTATCGGCCCATGTGTTTACTGCTACAGAAAATTAATAAATCTTTGGTTTATTTGCACAACGTTGCCTGTCTGCCGTCTTTTATCACGCTTGCTAATGCTAAGTTAACTTCACCAGCAGATCTGTAAGAGGCACAAACTGAGGCGACAGTTAGCAGTGTGTTGATGCTTAGTGGTATTTCTTAATCTTTTCTGTGAAACTGATGTGCATTTAATAACATGCCTACATTATTAGCGTTATCTTTTTAGGGGGAAATGCGAGTGAGAAAAATGCACCGTAGACCCGCCTTCAGTGGACACGCTCCCACCATTGTTTGCTGCTCTGTCTTCATTCAGTGTCCGGCTGTCTCGCGAGATCTCTCACCTTGACCTTAGGTGCTAAATGCTGATCTCACGAGATTATCTGGGTTGATAGTACTGCTGCTGCAGTCTGCTACCGGCTGTACAACACGTCCACGGAGGAAAATAAATAGTTATAGTAAAAGATCGATTTTTTAAATAATGAATTGATATTGTGCCATTTAAAGGAAAATCGATTTGAATCGATTAAATAGTTTTTTTTTTCAACCCAGCTCTACCCGAGCTCACTGGTGCTTCTTACAGGACACGTGTCCACACTGTAGGTAAACACTGACTGTGGATCAGTACCTCAACTGACCCCATGTTTCCCCACATGTCTCCATGTTTCCCCACATGTCCCCGTGTTTCCCCACATGTCCCCATGTTTCCCCACATGTGTCCATGTGTGTGGTTTGTGGTCGTCTGAGGTCCATCTGTGGTTTCACACACAGGGAGCCGAGAATACACACTTCCTGTCTGAGTCTCATATGGAAACACTCAACATGTTGATTGATCAGAGTCTATAAAAGCACAGTTCAGATTGTCCTGTCCTCTGTCCTGTCCTCTGTCCTGTCCTGTCCTCTGTCCTGTCCTCTGTCCTGTCCTCTGACCTGTCCTCTGTCCTGTCCTCTGTCCTGTCCTCTGACCTGTCCTCTGTCCTGTCCTGTCCTCTGACCTGTCCTCTGACCTGTCCTCTGTCCTGTCCTCTGTCCTGTCCTGTCCTCTGTCCTGTCCTCTGTCCTGTCCTGTCCTCTGACCTGTCCTCTGTCCTGTCCTCTGTCCTGTCCTGTCCTCTGACCTGTCCTCTGACCTGTCCTCTGTCCTGTCCTCTGTCCTGTCCTGTCCTCTGTCCTGTCCTCTGTCCTGTCCTCTGTCCTGTCCTGTCCTCTGTCCTGTCCTCTGTCCTGTCCTCTGACCTGTCCTCTGTCCTGTCCTCTGTCCTGTCCTCTGACCTGTCCTCTGTCCTGTCCTCTGACCTGTCCTCTGTCCTGTCCTCTGTCCTGTCCTGTCCTCTGTCCTGTCCTCTGTCCTGTCCTCTGTCCTGTCCCCTGTCCTGTCCTCTGACCTGTCCTCTGTCCTGTCCTCTGTCCTGTCCTGTCCTCTGACCTGTCCTCTGACCAGCTGCTAACGTTAACTAGCTGCTAACAGCTAACATTAACTGTTTCTACTGGACCAGTTATCTTAGTGGCCATCTTGTAAGGAGCTAGCTTAGGTTAGCGTAGCGTGGTGCCAGTGTGTGTCAGTGTGTGTCAGTGTGTGTCAGTGCAGCAGGAGGTTGTGGTGTGTGTTGGTGGGAGGGTCCACTTCCTGTTGAGAACTTGAACCTGTAGATGCTAACAGATGAAACAGGTTAACGTGTCGTTGGGTTCATAACGTGTCTTAAACTCGAAGCCTCCTACTGAACGTGTCGGTATGAACATGTGTACCGTGTGTGTGTGTGTGTGTGTGTGTGTCTGTGTCTGTCTGTCTGTCTGTCTGTCTGTCTGTGTGATGTAACAGAAGCCATCCAGCTGAAAGTCAGCGCTTGTATCGGCGACAGCATCCTGCTGCCGTGCGTCTTCCAGGTGTCCTCTCAACCTGTGTCCGTCTTCTGGAGGGATGGAGACAACGGAGTGGTGTTGGACATCAAACAAAACGTCCCAAACTATTCGACGCAGGATGGGAAGTTCAGAGGTCGAGTGTTCAGTGACCCGGAGCTGTACAGGAAGGGGAACTTCTCCGTCACCATGAGGGACGTGTTGCTGTCAGACAGCGGACTGTACGACTGTGTCAACCCCGTGCTGAATGACCGGCAAAAAGTCTCACTCACTGTCTTAGGTCTGTACCGCCGCCACAGGACGGACACGTCCAGCATTTCTCTGTACACCCTCAGAGTCCTGTGCAGAAACAGGAAGTGATGTAACAGTCTGCTGTTTGTCTCCATGTTACAGAACGCTGTGATAAAGCTGCAGCGACGACTCCTCCATCTTCTCCTGCTCCTCCAGGAGCGTCAGGTGGAGGTACCACAGTCACACCCACCTGCTTCATCTTCCTCCTGACTCCTCCTCTTCTTCACTGTCTGACAGCGAGCTCCTTTCTGTAAGACTGTGGCGGCTAAAACTACTGAATCAGTCAGGCAGCTTTGATTTCACACTGATGTCACATCATGTGATCACTAATCATTCAGACACCTCTTTACTTTAACAGCGCTCATCACTCCATCACTCCATCAGTCGTTAACAGTCGTATTCTTCCCCACGGCTCTATCAGCCCGACAGCACGGGGGAAAACACGTGACTCACGTATCAATAAATACAGAAATAAACAAATGCATGAATAAAAATAAATAAATAAATTAAAATGGATAGATAAATAAATGCATACAATACCAGTTGATGTTACAATACATGCCAAAAAACCCCCAAAACATCTTAATAATTAAATGTTGAAAAACATACGATATGAAAACATGCATTGTAAAAGAAATATATGAATGAATAATGCATAAATAAATATCAAACTAAATATATGTTGAATCAAATAAATATATAAATAAGTGAATGTTAAATTAAGTAGTGACATTTTCTTATTTAATCGTTTATTTCCACTTGTTAAACAGTTATTTTTATTTGGTTGTGTGTTTCTGTATTTGTAGTTAATGCGGTCGGAGGCCCTGACCTCTGCATTAATTTATTCCTGTATTTATTGATACATTATTTATTGACACTTGTATGGTCCTCCATACCTTGTTGTGTTTCTCGGCTTGTTGGCACCACCTGTTGGTCGGAAACTTTACAGCAGCAGTAGCAGTTGTGGTAATCCATCAAACAGTGTTCACCAGGCGGAGTCTCACAGACAGTTATCAAAGTTTCAACCGTTCATGTTGCTGCTTTTATTTCATCTTTACATCCTGTTACAGACGTGTTGTTTTTATATTGTTAAGTTTATGATTATTTAAAGTGTTTTCTGTCACAGCGAGTATCCAAGAAACTTTGTGTTGCAGCTGACATGTTGAGTCAGGATAATGTCCACTTTATTTATGTATGTTATTTATTCATCTACACAACAAGCCAAAGAACACATATAACACACATAAATGTTGAAACTTTGTTTTTTTCACAGGACGTAAAACGTCACATTAAACAGAAGGAAAAGTCAAAGTACAGACATAAATATCTACATCAAAAATATTTCAGGAACTGCTCTGGAAAAGCTAAAAAAAAAAAATTAAAAATGTGAAAACATTTGAGAGCGTAAAGAGGCCCTGACCTGACGTGGACTCCTCTGCTGTTAAAATATATTTCACATAAATATACTGAAGCGTTGAAGCTAACAGAAGAATATTATTACATTACTACAGCATGACAGATTAAATGTAGAAAAAACATCTCCAGCTAAATATTAAAAACACCTTAATGCACCTTAACACGGCAGTTTTGTATTTACATCACATTTCATCACAAATATATTTTTATTTTGTTTAACGTAATAAGCTGTTAAAAAATATTTTTATTGGATAAATTACATCCACAAAAAGCTGATTATTATAGTGTGTTCTTCTGTACGGATGACACAAGCTGCTAAATATAAGTAAATAAATTAATTAAAATGTCATTACATGGACCAAAATTTTATTAGAAATAAATATTAATTAATTAAAAATGTGAATAATTAAACCAGTAAATGAAAATATTGGCAAAAAACAAATTTAAGATTTAGTAAAAAAAAAATAAAGACAACAAAGGAAACTAAAATAGGAAAGTAGGCAAATATGGAATTAACACAATAATTTATGTCATCTAATATCAGTTAATTAATGCCACGTAGTATTTTTGGTTCATGAAATGGCTTGTTAATTTATTTATTATAATTTGATTTTGGTATAGTCACCTTCCATCCTCTGTATCTCTGAGGGGCCTTTACAGGTCATGTTAATGTTTTGTTTTAAACATATTAAAGCTTTGTGCTCCTGTAACATGTGTGACTATCAATACTTTATTCTGTAAAAACTTCAGTCAGTCTGAGGTGTACTGTCTCTTTAAGAAGGTGATCAGTCATGTGACCCTGCTCTGTCTGAAATGAACCATAAGCCGTTTCTCAATATGCGTTCTTGTGTGGACTTGTGCTCTCGTGGACTTGTGACACGTCATCAGTCACAGCCCAAGTACTGTTCCAATTCAAAGTTCACATCTGGCGAAGTTCAGTCCAAATTCCCAGATGTGTTCTCGCCACGCCCATTTCACCAGGGATGCATCGGAGCAGACTTGTGTGGACTTCTGACAGCCAGGTATCCCAGCATGCATTTCACAACAGTCATCGGAAAATGACAAGTGAGGGAAACGTCAGACCCGTGGCCGATGTTTAGTATAGAGCCCAGTTGAATGTGACTGAGGTCCGCTGGATGACAGCGGTGTCAGCGCTCATAGATAATAAACGTGTGTGTGAGCGCTCAGGCTGCCCCAGAGAGCAGCCTCTCTCAGGAAGGCCTTTTGAAATTCGTGGCTGATTATCTCTGTAGTGGTTAAATATGACATGTAATTCATTTGGGGAATGTGTAAAGGGCAATATTCAGTCCCAGACAAGATATATCCTTATATTATTAAATGTTGTAACATATTATTGTTCTTTGCATTCTTTTGCTTATTTAGGCCTATGTATTTTTACCATTCAATAATGATTTTAAGAATATATTGTAATTTATTTATTGTATTTAAAGATTAATTGTCTTTATTGTATTTATTCAACAACATTTTATATATTGATTATCTGATATGAATTGTTAACCTGATGTCTGAAGTGTGGCTGAATAAACTTTTCCTCTTCACATCTGACCTGTTTGATCCGTTTATATTGGTGAGGACAGACTAAATGAGAAACTGCTGTCAGTGTAATCCAGTACAGTTCAACAGCACCACAATCTACAGCTCAACACTTCAGTAAAATGTCACACTGAATATTAAACTGCTGTTGTTTTTTCTAGGTGAACCAAGTAAACTGTCAAGTCTCCATTAAAAATAGACAGAAAGCATAATGATGAGACAAATGCAGTGATGGTCAGTAACTAAGTATATTTACTCAAGTAGCTACTGTACTTAAGTACAAATTTGATGTTCTTTGGGTATTTCCATTTACTTAGAGGGAAATACTGTACATTCTACTCAAGCTACATTTATTTGATAGCTGTAGTTACTGTTCAGATAGTTTGTTTTATATGTTGTTGTTTCATATTTACAAGTTGCTGTGTGTTGTTATAGATCAGACTAGTGCACCAGTGAAAGGTGTTAAAATTAGTTCTACCATGACAACATTTAAATGCTGCTCACATGTAGCCAAGTTGATCCATTAATACTCAAAACATATTCATGTATATGATGATCACAACACTTGACACTGGGTCACTCTGCATCATGAGTACTTTGAACTTTTAATTTTAAGTAGTCCTACATTCTGCTGACAATACCCAGATACTTTTACTCTAGTCAGATTTGCAGCACTTTAACTTGTGACTGAGTTTTTGTTCTTTGTTGTGATATTCCTGGTACTTTGTCCACAACTGGACAAACATATCGAACAGACATGCAAGCATCGCACGTCTCATCCTCATCCTCATTCTCCACTGTCTTTCTGGGATCTGCCTCCTCAGCTGGGCAGCCTCCTCCTCAGCCTGCAGGTACAGCAGTCCCGCGGCAAGAAGACACCTCCGATCCGTTATTGATTTTTGATTTCCATCTCGCCAGTGCTCACGATCACAATAACCACCAACTCTCCACAAACTTTTCCCCCCGAACTTGACTTTTGATTATAATCAGAAGCCAGCTGCGGGGAAAAGGTTTTAAAAGAAATTTTATGAAAATGTTTTGGCTATTTATATGTTTTTGTGTGTCAGTTATATATGTTGGAACGTTAAAAACATATACATATTAATTTCTTACAATGTCTATGAAAAGCCGCTGGGCTGTGTTTATATTGTTTAATTCTAAATGCATGTTTACAACACAGCACAACAGCCAAGGCAAGTGGAGGTGGTGACATCATCAAGTTCGCTGCTGTTCCAAAAGCAGAAATGACTGTACTCCCGTCCTCACGTTCTTGGGAAGTCCGGACTTTCGGGTGGACTTGCCAAGTCCGAACTTGCCAAGTCCACAAGTCCGAACTGCCGTACTTGAGTATTGAGAAACGGCTATAGAGAGTATAGAGTATAGAACTGGGAACCATCAGTGTGCAGACATGTTGTGGTTCAACCTCCATGTACTTTGTATATTTTGCATATTTATGTACCGTTGTTCCTCCGATAGGTTCACAAAGTGTCTGCAC
Source organism: Epinephelus cyanopodus (assembly GCA_026686955.1). Lineage (NCBI taxonomy): Eukaryota > Metazoa > Chordata > Actinopteri > Perciformes > Serranidae > Epinephelus > Epinephelus cyanopodus. The sequence continues at coordinate 20,048,577 of CM048937.1, read as the reverse complement.
AGAGTGTTAGCACTAGAAGGTGGAGTCATCTCACTTAATGTTACAGTTTGGTTCTATTGAATAATTTTGGAAGTGAAAATGTAAAGTTGATTCTAGTCTGAAATAAAGACTTGTATCACTTTGAGTTTTTCAGCACTGATCACCTTTTATCACCAGATGGAGCCATGTCACCATGTCACCATGACACTGTCACTATGTCACCAAGTCACCATGGCACTATGTCACCATGACACCAAGTCACCATGGCACTATGTCACCATGACACCAAGTCACCATGGCACTATGTCACCAAGTCACCGTGACACTGTCACTATGTAACCAAGTCACCATGACACCAAGTCACCATGGCACTATGTCACCATGTCACCATGACACTGTCACTATGTAACCAAGTCACCATGACACCAAGTCACCATGGCACTATGTCACCATGTAACCAAGTCACCATGACACCAAGTCACCATGGCACTATGTCACCATGTAACCAAGTCACCATGACACTATGTCACCATGACACCAAGTCACCATGGCACTATGTCACCATGTAACCAAGTCACCATGACACTATGTCACCATGACACCAAGTCACCATGACACTATGTCACCATGTAACCAAGTCACCATGACACTATGTCACCAAGTCACCATGGCACTATGTCACCATGACACTGTCACTATGTCACCAAGTCACCATGGCACTATGTTACCATGACACCAAGTCACCATGGCACTACGTCACCAAGTCACCATGACACTATGTCACCATGACACCATTTCACCATGTCACCATTTCACCATGTATGTCACCATGACACTATGTCACCATGACACCATTTCACCATGACACTATGTCACTATGACACCAAGTCACCATGACACCATATCACCATTTCACCATGTATGTCACCATGACACTGTCACCATGACACCATGGCACTATGTCACCAAGTTACCATGACACTATGTCACCATGACACTGTCACCATGACACCATGTCACCATTTCACCATGTATGTCACCATGACACTATGTCACCATGTAACCAAGTCACCATGACACCATGTCACCATGTAACCAAGTCACCATGACACTATGTCACCATGGCACTATGTCACCATGACACTGTCACTATGTCACCAAGTCACCATGGCACTATGTTACCATGACACCAAGTCACCATGGCACTATGTCACCAAGTCACCATGACACTATGTCACCATGACACCATTTCACCATGTCACCATTTCACCATGTATGTCACCATGACACTATGTCATCATGACACCATTTCACCATGACACTATGTCACCATGACACCATGGCACCAAGTCACCATGACACCATGTCACCATTTCACCATGTATGTCACCATGACACTGTCACCATGACACCATGGCACTATGTCACCAAGTTACCATGACACCATGTCACCATGGCACTATGTATGTCACCATGACACCATGTCACCATTTCACCATGTATGTCACCATGACACTGTCACCATGACACTATGTCACCATGGCACCAAGTCACCATGACACCATGTCACCATGGCACTATGTCACCATGACACCAAGCCACCATGACACTGTCACCATGGCACTATGTCACCATGACACCATGACACTATGTCACCATAGCACTATGTCACCATGACACCAAGTCACCATGGCATTATGTCACCATGGCACTATGTCACCATGACACTAAGTCACCATGGCACTATGGCACTATGTCACCTTGGCACTATGTCACCAAGTATGGCACTATGTCACCATGACACCAAGTCACCATGGCATTATGTCACCATGGCACTATGTCACCATGACACCAAGTCACCATGGCATTATGTCACCATGGCACTATGTCACCATGACACTAAGTCACCATGGCACTATGGCACTATGTCACCATGGCACTATGTCACCAAGTATGGCACTATGTCACCATGACACCAAGTGAAACACCCAGCTCCTTTTCCCATTTTAAAATTGGTAAATGTATAGAGCTGGTCTTTGACAGTAATTTATAAATCTTGGAAAGGTTCTTCTTATTACTCGGAGAAAGCTTTGTAATATGTTTGGCAAATTCTGGTGGCTGCAAACCATTTACCATTTTTTACCATTTTTTTTTCCCTGTTAAAGGGTTTTTTTGGGGGAGTTTTTCCTGATCAGCTGTGAGGGTCTAAAGGACAGAGGGATGTCGTATGCTGTAAAGCCCTGTGAGGCAAATTGTGATTTGTGATATTGGGCTTTATAAATAAAATTGATTGAATTGATTGAAGTACTTCTGTAGTAGTTGAACCACTAATACTATCAGCAGTAGTAATATTAACAGTAACAGTGGCTTCACTCACACAGACTGATAAAGTCTGACTCATTCAACATCAGAGCTGACATAGTGACATGGTGATATGGTGCCATGGTGACATAGTGCTATGGTGACATAGTGTCTTGGTGACATAGTGCCAAGGTGACATAGTGTCATAGTGCCATGGTGACTTGGTGTCATGGTGACATAGTGCCATGGTGACATAGTGCCAAGGTGACATAGTGCCAAGGTGACATAGTGTCATAGTGCCATGGTGACTTGGTGTCATGGTGACATAGTGCCATGGTGACATAGTGCTATGGTGACATAGTGTCTTGGTGACATAGTGCCAAGGTGACATAGTGTCATAGTGCCATGGTGACTTGGTGTCATGGTGACATAGTGCCATGGTGACATAGTGCCAAGGTGACATAGTGTCATAGTGCCATGGTGACTTGGTGTCATGGTGACATAGTGCCAAGGTGACATAGTGCCATGGTGACCAGACCCTGACTTCTGGACTCAGATATGCAAAAATACATTTAAGATGACAAGACACACTAATATACAACTTATCCAATTTAAAGTAAAAATGGTAGAAACCTCAGGAAGAGCAACTGAGGAGGGATCCCTCTTCCAGGACGGACAGACGTCAGTACTTCAGTGTTACTTCTGATAATAATGATCCTGCATTACTGGTTTTAGTGGAACCACTGTTACAACTGTTACTACTGCTTCAACTCACACTACTGATGTACTGTTGTTGTTATTGGTACTGATACAACTACTGAGAGTAACTAGTACTTTTGTTACTAACGTTAGATCTCAGTACTAATTCTACCAAGTAACATGAAGGGTCTCTTCAAGGTACAATAAGGTTCCCTCTCAAGTACTCTGAGTGCTCTGACGGTCAGTGAAGGCAGCAGTATCACTGCGTTATTATCTGTAGTACTCAGTGCTCTGACGGTCAGTGAAGGCAGCAGTATCACTGCGTTATTATCTGTAGTACTCAGTGCTCTGACGGTCAGTGAAGGCAGCAGTATCACTGCGTTATTATCTGTAGTACTCAGTGCTCTGACGGTCAGTGAAGGCAGCAGTATCACTGCGTTATTATCTGTAGTACTCAGTGCTCTGACAGTCAGTGAAGGCAGCAGTATCACTGCGTTATTATCTGTAGTACTCAGTGCTCTGACAGTCAGTGAAGGCAGCAGTATCACTGCGTTATTATCTGTAGTACTCAGTGCTCTGACAGTCAGTGAAGGCAGCAGTATCATGGTGTCTTTGTTATTTTTAAGAAAGGATTTAAATCTGTTTTCTGAGCCAGACTCAAGGCCGCAGCTTCCTTGGCAGAGGGCAGGGGTTGGGTGAACAAGTTTCACTTCCGGTTGCTGAGCGCCTGATGAGGCATTCTTGGTCTTTGTGGTTTAGATCATCAGGTTTTTATACGTTACACTGTTACCTTGTGAAACAGGAAGTGGGGAGCAGTTTTTATCTCTCTGTGAAAGAAGAAGTTTCAGATGAGAGCTGCAGTGTGTCAGACGGTTCTCGTCTCTGATCATGGATCTTGTTTGGACAATCCTCCCGGTGTTCCTGCTGTGTGCCAAGGCCCAGAACCCCACCGTGGTTAAGGTGGAGCTGGGTCAGAACGCCACCCTTAGCTGCTCTGTGAACATCACGAGCATCCACTGGTATGTAGAGATACGCAGCCAGGTCAGAGGACTCATCGCTGAAACCTTTACTGCAGATCCCATTGATGCTCTGTACCACATTTACACCACGCTGAAAACCAAGTACATCGCCATGGGAAACAAACTGCTGATCATGAACATCACATCAGAGGATCACCGCTTTTATTTCTGCGGCACGAAGAAAAAAAGCAACGTTATATTCATAGAAACCTTCTACCTCGTCTCAGGTGAGTACGAACACTTCTTAGTGAAAACCTGCGATGAGACATTTAGTCTGCTGATCATAGAGTTAACAGAAAGTTGGATATATGGTTGTTAATATCTGTGAGGGGACAGACTTCAGGGGTCATGACCTGCAGATGAGCTGTACTTTAAAATCAAAGTTTGTTTTGCTTCATCTGAAACCAAACAACTGTCAGAACTGTAACTCTGGATTCGTTTTTAACACAAGAGGAAGTTACCTCATTTAATTTAACAGAGTCTGACACATAAACACACCAAGACTTCTGTGAGATGATCTATTTTTAACTTCCCCAAAACTGTGTGATACATTTCTGCTCGCCATCGGGGCTCAGCGTGCGTCAGACCATCAAGACGAGCAGCAAGACTCTTGGTATTCAGGCTACTGTCAGCCCTAGAGTGTCTCCTCTGGTCCAAATCAGGGACTCATGTTGTTCCAAAGTTGTATAATTGCTTAGAGTTGGTTCATTTTCTCATGGCAGCATGGGACAAACATGTCTCATGTTTAACCCAAACAACGGAGATCACCTCTTCAAGAAGGTCTCCGTTTTTTTGTTTTTTTTTTGGTGCGCACCTGAGTGTGATTACTAATGGTAAATGGACCTGTATTTGTATAGTGCCACTTTCACCCATTCACACACACTTTCATACACAAGGTGCCACCTGCCGCTCAGTTTTTAACACACTCACAAGGTGGGAGCAATTTGGGGTTCAGTGTCTGCCCAAGGGTACTTCGACATGCAAACTGGAGGAGCCGGGGATCAAACCTCTTCTGATTGATAGGCAACTCGCTCGACTTCTGAGCCACAGCCGCTGTGTTCACACCTGTCCAAATGAATAGGAGTTTGACTGAACAGAACCAGACAGGACAGGTGTGAATGCACCCTGAGGCGACTTCCAGAGGGTTTTTATATGAAGACTGTAAAATGGCAACAGCATCACAAATTAGTAGATCACTAATGAAAGTAATAATATAATTAATATTACAGGCTACTGTGGTACAATATGTTGAAACTATATATTAATATCTGATAGTATACATGTGTGACAATAATCATATGTGTATAAGTGTGTAGTTGCCCGGTGTATTATAGGTGGTCCTCTGGCAGACTAGGCCTAAGTCAGCCTAACTAGGGGCTGGTACAGGTCAAGCCTGAGCCAGCCCTAACTATAAGCTTTATCAAAGAGGAAAGTCTTAAGTCTAGTCTTAAATGTGGAGACGGTGTCTGCCTCCCGGACCGTAACAGGAAGATGATTCCACAGGAGAGGAGCCTGATAGCTGAAGGCTCTGGCTCCTGATCTACTTTTGGAGACTTTAGGGACCACGAGTAACCCTGCGTTCTCAGAGCGCAGAGTTCTGGTGGGATAATATGGCACTATGAGCTCTCTAAGATATGACGGAGCTTGACCATTTAGAGCTTTATAAGTTAACAGTAGGATTTTAAATTCAATTCTGGATTTTACAGGGAGCCAGTGCAGAGAAGCTAAAACAGGAGAAATATGATCTCGTTTCTTAGTTCCTGTTAGTACTCGTGCTGCTGCATTCTGAATTAGCTGGAGAGTTCTTAATGATTTACTAGAGCTACCTGATAATAGAGAGTTACAGTAATCCAGCCTTGAGGTAACAAAAGCGTGGACCAATTTTTCTGCATCTTTTTGGGTCAGGATAGGCCTAATTTTTACAATATTATGCAGATGAAAAATGCAGTCCGTGAGGTTTGTTTTAAATGAATCAATCAATCAATTTTATTTATAAAGCCCAATATCACAAATACAATTTGCCTCACAGGGCTTTACAGCATACGACATCCCTCTGTCCTTTGGACCCTCACAGCTGATCAGGAAAAACTCCCCAAAAAAACCCCTTTACCGGGGAAAAAAAAAATGGTAGAAACCTCAGGAAGAGCAACTGAGGAGGGATCCCTCTTCCAGGACGGACAGACGTGCAATAGATGTCGTACAGAACAGATCAGCATAACAAAGTAACAGTAATCTGTATGACACAATACAATAATCTGTATGACATCCTCGATAATGACAGTAGCTTACAACAACATTCATGAAAGTAATAATATTGTCGTTATAGTTCTGGCTACTGTGGTACAATATGTTGAAAGTATATATTACTATCTGGCAGTATACATGTATGATAATAATCATATGTGTATAATAACAGTAGAAGTATGACTAATGATGGCAGCAGCAGCAGCAGGAGGCATCTGGCAGGACCACGGCAGCAGCACAACCACACACGTCACACTATCGAGGCACCGCTGCAATACGAGTTAACCTGAGAGACAGTGGAGCACAAAGGCTCCGGAGAAGAAGCCGAGTTACTGACATCCAGAATGGCCGAGTAAACAAGATACAGTAATAGGATACGCAAGAGTGAGAGCGAGAGCGAGAGAGAGAGAGAAGGTGCCCGGTGCATTATAGGTGGTCCTCCGGCAGACTAGGCCTAAGTCAGCCTAACTAGGGGCTGGTACAGGTCAAGCCTGAGCCAGCCTTAACTATAAGCTTTATCAAAGAGGAAAGTCTTAAGTCTAGCCTTAAATGTGGAGACGGTGTCTGCCTCCCGGACCGTAACAGGAAGATGATTCCACAGGAGAGGAGCCTGATAGCTGAAGGCTCTGGCTCCTGATCTACTTTTGGAGACTTTAGGGACCACGAGTAACCCTGCGTTCTCAGAGCGCAGAGTTCTGGTGGGATAATATGGCACTATGAGCTCTCTAAGATATGACGGAGCTTGACCATTTAGAGCTTTATAAGTTAACAGTAGGATTTTAAATTCAATTCTGGATTTTACAGGGAGCCAGTGCAGAGAAGCTAAAACAGGAGAAATATGATCTGGTTTCTTAGTTCCTGTTAGTACACGTGCTGCTGCATTCTGAATTAGCTGGAGAGTTTTTAATGACTTACTAGAGCTACCTGATAATAGAGAGTTACAGTAATCCAGCCTTGAGGTAACAAAAGCGTGGACCAATTTTTCTGCATCTTTTTGGGTCAGGATAGGCCTAATTTTCACAATATTACGCAGATGAAAAAATGCAGTCCGTGAGGTTTGTTTTAAATGAGAATTAAAAGACAAATCTTGATCAAATGTTACTCCGAGGTTTCTTACGGTAGTGCTAGAGGCCAGAGCAATGCCATCAAGAGAAACTATGTCATCAGATAAAGAGTCTCTGAGTTGTTTGGGGCCAAGAACAATAACTTCAGTTTTGTCTGAATTTAACATCAGGAAATTGGTGCTCATCCAAGTTTTTATGTCTTTAAGACAATTATGAAGTTTAGTTAATTGATCACTTTCTTCTGGCTTCATCGATAAATACAGCTGTGTATCATCCGCATAACAATGGAAATTTACAGAGTGATTTCTAATGATGTTGCCTAAAGGAAGCATATATAGAATAAATAGGATTGGTCCAAGCACAGAACCTTGCGGAACTCCAAAACAAACTTTAGTACGTACGGATGATTCATTGTGAACGTCAACAAATTGAAAACGATCAGATAAATAAGATTTAAACCAGCTTAGTGCAGAACCTTTTAGGCCAATTAAGTGTTCCAATCTCTGTAGCAGAATTTCATGGTCAACAGTGTCAAACGCTGCACTAAGATCTAATAAAACAAGTACAGAGACGAGTCCTTTGTCTGAAGCAATCAGAAGGTCATTTGTAATTTTAACTAGTGCTGTCTCAGTGCTATGACGCGCTCTAAATCCTGACTGTAATTCCTCAAATAAATTATTATCATGGAGAAAATCACACAGCTGGTCTGCGACTACTTTCTCAAGGATCTTTGACATAAAGGGAAGATTAGATATTGGTCTATAGTTGGCTAACACCTCTGGATCCAGGGTGGGCTTTTTTAGTAGAGGTTTAATTACAGCTACCTTAAAAGACTGTGGTACATAGCCTGTTAATAAGGATATATTGATCATATCTAATATATGAGTGTTAACTAAAGGTAAGACCTCCTTGAGTAGCCTAGTTGGGATGGGGTCTAAGAGACACGTTGATGAGAATTAAAAGACAGATCTTGATCAAATGTTACTCAGAGGTTTCTTACGGTAGTGCTAGAGGCCAGAGCAATGCCATCGAGAGAAAATATGTCATCAGATAAAGAGTCTCTGAGTTGTTTGGGGCCAAGAACAATAACTTCAGTTTTGTCTGAATTTAACATCAGGAAGTTGGTGCTCATCCAGATTTTTATGTCTACTACTACCTACTGCTACATTCTGATGCCATTACTAGTAAATGGTAATGCGATTGCTACGATTAGATACTCCACTAAAACTGTCCTATGTGAAGTCTGATTGGCTGTCAGACGACTCTCAGTTACGGCAGCTGTCCTCAGTCTGTTGCCAGATCAACCAGAGCAAGCTCTAGAGGTGACTGTGTTGTGCCGCTCAGGAAAAGTGCTTTTGGTCAAGCTGTATTCTCCTTCCGTGCTTCGCAATCCTGGAACCAAATACCTAGCAGTATACGTGAACTCCCAACCCTCACTTCTTTTACCAAACATCTTAAGTCATGGCTGTTGGAAAACCAGACCTGTCATCATAATTCTGTCTAAAATTGTATGTCTTGTCTAATTGGCTAATTGGCTAACGACTGTGGATCAGAGGAGCAGCAGAGCAGCTACAGTGTGTGGTGGAGTGAGCCTGTCGTCTACAGCTCCTTCATCCTGAACCTGCTCCTCTTCCTTGTGCTAACAGGTCAGTGTGTTGTTACAGCTTCTGTATGTGTGTGTGTTTACATGTCCGGAGGTGAGGTAACTCACCTGGTGATGTGTCGGCAGGTGTGGTTTTTACCTCTGTGTGTTTGAAGAAGAAGAAGACGTGTAACTACCAGGTGACTGACTCGCCACTGTCAACCAATCAGAGCGCAGATACGCTGGAGACACCACAGGTAAATAAACCACTGCTGTTGATACTGTGCTGTCACTGAGACTGCTAACGCTACGTGCTACTACTGGAACTAATGCTAATGCTGTATGCTACTACTGGAACTAATGCTAATGCTACGTGCTACTATTGGAACTAATGCTAATGCTACGTGCTACTATTGGAACTAATGCTAATGCTACGTGCTACTACTGGAATTAATGATAATGCTACGTGCAACTACTGGAACTATTGCTAATGCTACGTGCTACTACTGGAGCAACTGCTAATGCTGTATGCTACTACTGGAACTAATGCTAATGCTACATGCTACTACTGGAACTGGAGCTAATGCTAATGCTATGTGCTACTACTGGAACTAATGCTAATGCTACATGTTATGTGCTACTACTGGATCTAATGCTAATGCTACCACTGGAACTACTGCTAATGCTACTACTGGAATTAATGCTACGTGCTACTACTGGAACTAATGCTAATGCTACGTGCTACTACTGGAACTATTGCTAATGCTACGTGCTACTACTGGAGCAACTGCTAATGCTGTATGCTACTACTGGAACTAATGCTAATGCTACATGCTACTACTGGAACTAATGCTAATGCTGTATGCTACTACTGGAACTAATGCAAATGCTACGTGCTACTACTGGAACTAATGCTAATGCTACATGCTACGTGCTAATACTGGAGCTAATGCTAATGCTATGTGCTACTACTGGGACTAATGCTAATGCTACATGCTACGTGCTACTACTGGATCTAATGCTAATGCTACCACTGGAACTACTGCTAATGCTACTACTGGAATTAATGCTACGTGCTACTACTGGAACTAATGCTAATGCTACATGCTACTACTGGAACTACTGCTAATGCTACTTGTGATGCTATTGCTAAGGCTTCTCCTAAAGCTACTTCTACTTACTGCTACAGTTAATGCTGTTATCGGTGCTAATGCTAGTTACTGCTACCTGCTAATGCTACGGCTAATGCTACTGCTACTGCTGTGTGTTTCAGTACGAGGAGATCCAGCTCAGAGCGCTCCCACCTGCTGTGTCTTCAGAGTGTATCTACTACAAAGCCCAGCTGCCTCAGTCCACACTGCCCCAGTACTGACACCTGGACACACTTGGACCGCACCTCGACTGTACCTGGAACATACCTGGATGGTAGCAGGACACCTGGACAGTAGCACCTTATATGACTCACCTGTAGTGTTCCTGTTGGACAAGCAGACATTGTGGACTTGAAGGTCCTGAACTGTTGAACGCACACACAGACTTTTCTGTCAGAAACACCTGTTGAGTCGCCTCGATGAGCTGTGATCTTTGCTGGACCACCTTAAATCTGCTCAGGGACAGGGACAGGTTTAAGGTGGTCCAAGACTAAAGGTGACGTCATCATGTTCTTATAATTCATGAAAAATTAGCTTTATGTTTGTTTCTCTGAATATACAAACGGTCTCACCTTTCTCTGTCACAGACTCACCTGTCTCTGTCACTAATACACCTGTCTCTGTCACAGACTCACCTGTCTCTTTCAGACTCACCTGTCTCTGGTACAGACTCACCTGTCTCTGTCACTAATACACCTGTCTCTGTCACAGACTCACCTGTCTCTTTCAGACTCACCTGTCTCTGTCACTAATACACCTGTCTCTGTCACAGACTCACCTGTCTCTTTCAGACTCACCTGTCTCTGTCAGACTCACCTGTCTCTGTTACAGACTCACCTGTCTCTGTCACTAATACACCTGTCTCTGTCGCAGACTCACCTGTCTCTGTCAGACTCACCTGTCTCTCTGTCAGACTCACCTGTCTCTATCACTAACACACCTGTCTCTGTTACAGACTCACCTGTCTATGTAACTAATACACCTGTCTCTGTCACAGTCTCACCTGACATTATGAGGACGCACGTCCCCACAAGGCAAACCATCACATCTTCTGTTCATACTTAAACTCAGTGGCAGTAAGATAATGGCGTGTCACCAGGGACCTAATTTACAGTAATGTAATAAATGACATGAAGGGTTAATGTGTTTACACACTCAGCTGTCGCTGTGTCAGCGTGACTGAACATCAGCTGTTCAGACAAAACAAAGTTTCCTCTGGAGTTTTGAGGAATTAATTTGTGTCCAGTTTCGAGTTGACGTCTCTGACTTTTTGACCTCTGTGATGAAACACAGACTGCTGGGGCCACATGATGATGATGACGACGACGATGATGATGAATCAGCTGATCAACACCATGTGACATGAAAAACTCAACCTGAAGATTCAGACGGCAAATGAACCTTGAGAATGAACACGGCGTGACATGAATTTAAGTAACGTGTGTGTTTATCAGGTCACTTCTCAGCGACAGTCTCCATCAGACTGCTGGGGGAAAACAGGAAGTGGTTTCTGAGTCATTTCCTGTTGCTGTTATTGACAGTTGTGGTTCAAGGAATCATCCTTCTGAGACTTCAGAATAATCACTGATGGTAAAGGTCCAGTTAAATCTGTGACTCAAGTCCAGGTCATGTGACTCAGACAGACAGACTTAGATCTGCTGCTGCTGCAGTCGGTGCCATTTTAACACTTCTGATGAAGATAAAGCAGTAACCACAGAAACAATCACCATGTCTCTCTGTGGTCCTTCACACCAACAGTTTTCAGGAACTCGACTCTTGAGTAGAGGCGTGTGAAAACCTCGACCTGAAGTCTTCATGGAAACCAGTGGGGCTGATTGTCACAGGAAATGAGAAGGTAAATCAGATGGTTAATCTGCTGCCACTCTGCCCCCACGCCGTCCGACCACACGCCAGTTTCAGAACCTCGGTAGGAAAAAAAACACTGCACATTTGATCTTTGTTCTTTAGACGTGTGCTGGAATTTTAACCTGACTCTATTTCCTGTCATCTGGTGGTTAATGAACACTCAGAGACAGACGTCTGCAGAGGTGTTGCGCCAACTTCAGACAAATGTGTTCTCTTCCTGCACTCTCTTTAATTGTTTGTAGTTTACGCCTGGTGAAGCTGAGGGGCTGCGGCCCCGAGGCAGCACAGCACATGTCTGACGTCACTGGGGCCTCGCGTCCGTTCCTGCACTGGTACACCGAGTATGGGGTGCGGCAACATCATCCCCCTGCAGAGCTGGAGAGCCCATTTAGTCGTGAACATATGTGAGCTCAAGAGGGCAGGGCATCTTTCAGCCTCTGTGGCCAATCGGAAGTTCACAATTTTTAATCAGGTTTCCATTCAGCAAATCACCTCACAGCAGTTGGAGAAGTTGACATTTAACTCCCTAGCTATGTTAGTGCTAGCTAGCATCTGTGATCAATTCCCTGATCGTAACAGAATATAGTAACTTCAACCATGGCTTGTTTTGGAAGGACCACTGCGTTGTTTTAATTATCAGACACTTATTAATAAAGTGAATCATAGTTGTTTGTTTCTGCTCGTGCAGCTAGCATGCTAGCTAAGTTAGCTGTGAAGTCGTCTGTTTCGACTTCAGCATGTTGATAAAAACGGCACCGTTTGACACATCATCAGGAGTCGACCTCGGGATCACAGGATGTTTCGACCATTACCACCAGACACCCTCCTCCAAGGAAGACCCTCCTGAGACTGATCTGGTCCGAGAGCCAGGTGTGGTTTAAATCAATCCCCTGTTCCTGAAGGCCCTCGTCGCTGGGGGCGGTTACATGCACGCAGCCAGCGTTATGTTGCCAAATATTGTGTGTGTCTTTCTAAGTCACATAAACGATTATTTATTAATGTGTTTATATACTGACATTATGAGGACCTACGTCCCCACAAGGCAAACATCACATCTATACTTTAAAATGTGTTTTTTGGTAAAGAATAGGTAGTTATAAGGCAATGGTGAATCAGCAGGGAACAAATGTACAGTAAAGTAATGTAATGTCTTTCTAAGTTACATAAACGATTATTTATTAATGTGTTTACACACTGACATTATGAAGACATATGTCCCCACAAGACAAAATTTGTTTTTGGTGAAGAATAGGTGGTTGTAATGGTGAGTCACTGGTGAACTAATGCACAGTATTGATCCAGTCTTGCAGTGTGTCCCAGAGCCAGGTGTGGTTTAAATGAATCCCCTGTTCCTGAAGGCACCCGTTGGTGGGGACGGTTGCAAGCACATAGCCAGGCGGCGTGATGTCACCAAATATTGTGCACGGTAGTTTATCTGCGATATAACTTTATTTTCCTTTCTTCAAAGTGCTCTGATGTATTTTAACGAGTACTCTGAGTTGTAGTTTTGTAGTTTTACTTGTTTCGTGTTCATGAGTTCAGGACTAAATGTTTCAGTCTCTTTTTATGATGATTGAAACCTCTTTTTTTAATAAGCCAAACAAAATCATTATCTCTAATGTGACGAATCCTCTTGCTTTTAATCTTTACTGTCAGTAGGCTGAATTGATTTGAGCAACAGTCGCTGATACTTCCCACGTTTCGTATCTCATGTCTGTCACACTCAGAACTGAGAAAATATTCATTGGTGTGTTGCTAAAATCAGAAAGCTTTAAAGAGTGAAGGCGCTCAGGGATTTCCCCCACAGATGGTTTTCTATTGAAAATAGAAACTATTTAAAGGAGAGGATTAAGAGAAGTGAGCCTGAGGTCAGTGAAAAGAGGAACCTTATCAAAAACAAACTGTCTGTGGACTAAAAGTTAAAACTGATCTGAAACCAACATCAAAGAGCCAAAATAAAAAAGTCCTGATTTACAACAACACATTTAACATGTTCAGGTAACGTTCAGGTTTTTATACAGGAGGGTTTTACTCTTCTGTTCCTGAGATATGATGTTAAACATGTCACAGTCAAGCTGACCTTTGACCCTTGACCTCATTATTGTATCCTGTTAGACATTTGGGTCAAGTTTTGTCAGTGTATGAATTCTTCAGTTATGGATGAAAAGATGTTTCCTAAGGTCACCGTGACCTTTGACCAACACAGCCTAATCAGTTCATTTTTAAGTCCAAGTGGACATTTGTGACGAAATGAAAAAATATTCCCTCAAGGTGGTCTTGAGAAATCGCATTTGTGAGGAGACAGAGGAGGTCACAGTGACCTTAAAGTTTGACCTTTGTCTACCAAAATCTGAGTTGATTCAAGTTATTAGTCAATGGTTGAGTCCAAGAGGACGTTTGTGCCAAATTGGAAAAAAAAAAACATTCCCTAAAGGCCTGTTGAAATATTGCGCTAATGAAAATGAGAAAGATAAGGTCACAGTGACCTCAAACTTTGACCTCTGAATACCAAAATCTAATGAGTTAATTGTTGAGTCCAAGTAGACGTTTGTGCTAAATTGAAAAAACATTGCCTCGAGGTGTTTGTCAGATACAAGGTCACAGTGACCTTTGACCTTTACCCACCAAAGTCGGTCAAATCAGTTTATCCTTATCTCAATGTTGACATTTGTGCCAAATTTGACAAAATACCCTTTAGCTGTTTTTGAATTTCCACATTCATGAGAATAAGACAGATGAGAGGTCACAGTGATTCAGCTCCAAAATCTAATCAGTTTAGGTCCGTCGTCCACTGGCACACAGACAAAAATAAAAAGGTTTTTAGTTTTGTTCCTTTGATGATGAAATGTCGTGTCGAACGTCAGCAAACTGCCGAGTCATGAAAAGACAGAAACATTCAGAGGATCTGATGAGTCACATCTGACAGTCTGAAACCAGCTGATCAGGAAGTAGCTTACAGTCCGTGTTTCAGAGACAAATGTTCAGGAAGGTTTCCTAATCGTTAAATATCAAACATGTTTTAATCCACGATATTAAACGACCTGATCAGTTCCCTCTGTCCTACCACAACAAGCCTTTAGCAGTGGCTTTGTTTTCAAGAAGTTCTTGGTGTGCTTCCTGTGGGGAACATGAAGCAGTGACCAGACGTGACAGTCGTCTGTTGAGGTTTTGTGATTAAATGTCTCTGCAGGCGCTTGGTGTCCCTGATCTGGTCTGTTTGAAGTCAGGACGCAGTCGAGATACAGCCGAGGTCACAGGAAGTGAAGAACACCACGAGAGGCTGACACAGACGAGTCTGACCACAACACTCGAATCAAACTTCACAACACCCGAGTCAGACTTCACAACATCCGAGTCAGACTTCACAACCCTCGTGTCAGACTTCACAACCCTCGAGTCAGACTTCACAACATCCGAGTCAGACTTCACAATCCTCGAGTCAGACTTCAACACTTCTTCTACAATTACTTGAGTCACGTGAGTCATGTGATGAAGGTTTTAAGGAATTTGTCCAAATTCAGCACAAATGTCCACTTAATTATAATTTGGTGGTCAAAGTTCGACGGTCCACTGTGACCTGGTCCGTCAAATTTCTTGAACACCTTAAGGGATTTTCTTCACATTTGGCACAAACATCCACTTGGATTCAATGATGAGCTTGACTGTGACATCATTATTTTTAACGTGATATCTCAGGACAGAAGGGGAGACATTTGGTCAGATACTGAATTGGTGACTCTAATCTTGAAACTGTGCTGATTGTATAGATCTTCTGTGTGTGAAGCATCCAAAGTTTATAGCTTCTTTTCAGCAACATTTGAAGCAATGTTTACTGTCATGGATACATGTGAGTGTTGACAGACATGGAGGTAAACTGCAACTGCAACTAACATGCAGGCCCTGAAGCACCGAAGAAAATGTTGCATTTTGAACGAGCGCTACAAATTTCTTAAACCCATTTGTGGAACCTCTCCATTTTGGCAGTGAGCCCGGAAAGCTTTATCAGCAATTACAATTATTATTAGCAAAGACAACTTGAGGCATAGAACCAAGAGGTGGAACTGTCACTGAAAATAACACATGAATACACGGCGGTCAAGAAAAAACAGATCGCAAGTCATCACAAAGCAAATACAACAACAAATGAAAGGCACCAGAGCATTATTCAGTACTGGAGGACACAATGGTGATGGGTACGAAGAAGCAAAAATGTTTACAAATCAGAAAAGGTATGTAGACCTAATGATAATGTTTTGACTTGACACTTCTTGACTGATAAGTCCTGAAGTGAGTGTGGAGTTTTATTTTAAAGGTTTCTGAGGGGATCCAACACAGCGGAGTCATTTGGACACTTGTTGTAGCAACAGTTATTTTTAAAACAAAAATCTGTTTGTGTGGATGTAGCCGTAGGGAACAAGTTAAAGTTGTTGTTTTTTTATAGTGCAGCAGTGGGGATTCCACCAGGTGGTGTCCAGGTGTGCAGCTGTTGGTGCAGTTGGTGTCCAGGTGTTCGGTATATGGGCAGTGTGGACAGAGGAAGTACACTACTGGGGAGAATCAGTTGGTAGGGAGTCTCTGCACCGCATCTCCTCATACTGACAGACACAGCAGGAGTACTGAGTACAGTACACAGTGTACGAGTAGTGCCAGCAGTAACAGCAGTATCAGTGACATCACAGGATAAACAGCAGCGGTGTGTTTACGTCTCCAGCGTCTCTGGGTTCTCATTGGTTGACTGTGAGGGGTCAGTCAGGTGGTAGTTACAGTTCTTCCTCATCAAACACAGAGAAATGAAAACCAAAATCTGCCAACAGATTCATCAGGTGAGTCACCTCACATTCAAACTTTTCACTGCATGAATATTCTTGGAGAAGTCCGTCTTGTTTCAGTGAAGCTGAAAGCAACAGCACCAATAATCAGATTTATGTCTATTAAAAGTGCCAGTAACACCAGTGAGTTTCAGAAACATAGGTCGTAGATTCATCATGTCTTTCATGAGCTGTTGGCCTGGTGTACTGCAGTGACACATGATCCAGTTATTAGACAGTTACATCTATGTTTTTGTAAAAGTCTCTACAGCAGCAGAAAAACAGGACACGTTTGAGCTGAAGGACACATGCAGAAGATGGCGGAGGTGGGTCTGACGTCCTACCTGTTATTGCTGAGATGTACCTGATGTGCAGCTGCAGGTGATGGTTGGCTTCACAATCTTTGTTGGGCAGAGTGATGTCACCATCTGACACACCATGTGGAAAAAGATGTGACACGGATGAACACAGAAACTGAGGACAGCTGCTGATCTAAACAACTGGCTGCAGAGAAAAACAACAACAACTACTTTACTAACTACGTTAAACTTTACAACTAAAAACACCCGGATCTGGAACTGTCCAGGCAGTCTCTGAAATGACAGACACTTTTCGTGGCACTGTCCCAACAGAAACGCAGCAACGTCTCGGTTAAAAACAACCACCTTTTTATGGCACTTTCCCATCGGGAAACAAGGCCATGTCAGGGAATTTGTTACAAAGGAAAGAGCAATTTACAACACCAGGGGCCTCATGTACAAAGGGTGCATACGCACAAAAACGTCCTTTTCCACGGCAAAGTTCAGATGTATCAGAAGGAAATGACCGTGGAAATGCAAGCTGCCTCACATCAACTTCATGGCTGGCGTACGCACGTTTCTACAGCTGTTGATCCTTTGGCAACACTTAGAGGTGATGCTGGGAAACTGTTATAATAAATAAATGTGAAAAACAATCAGTCCTCAGAGTGATGTGCACATCACACACACATGAACAATGGACACTGATGTACAAGAGTGAGTGCAGAAAATACCGTTAACAACAACATTTATTTATTCTAACAGTTTCCAAAAAATTTAAACAAAACAAATGTTAAGACAGGTAATTTATTAGAAAACCACAAGTGAAAAAACATCCACTTGAATTAGTTTGATAGTGACAATGTTTGTGACAGAACTGGAAGAGTTGTTCTATAATCATGAGTTCAAAGAAACAAACTAATACAAACAGTTTTTCATAACTTATGAACAGCATGATCACATTATTATAAACTCTTGCTCTGCCACCTAAAATCTGGGCTTAACCAGATCAAAGGTGGTCCAACAGGGCTCGGTTCATGACATGGAAAAGACCGTAACTAAACAAAACAACTGGTCAGGTTTTCATATTGTCTCAATTTCTGTGGCTTCACCAGAAAAGTTGTAGTCGTTACAGTAACTAGCAGTAGCATTTTGAGTAGCAGTAAAAGTAGCCATAAGTAGCAAAATTACAAGTAGCGGTGGATTTAGCTAGTCAATCAATTTTATTTATAAAGCCCGATATCACAAATCACAATTTGCCTCACAGGGCTTTACAGCATACGACATCCCTCTGTCCTTTGGACCCTCACAGCTGATCAGGAAAAACTCCCCAAAAAACCCTTTAATGGGGAAACAATGGTAGAAAGCTCAGGAAGAGCAACTGAGGAGGGATCCCTCTTCCAGGACGGACAGACGTGCAATAGATGTCGTACAGAACAGATCAGCATGATAAATTAACAGTAATCTGTATGACACAATGAGACAGAAAGAGAAAGAGAGAGATGCAGGACAGACAGAGAGAGAGAGACACAGAGACAGAGGCAGAGAGACAGACAGAGAGACAGAGAGATGCAGGACAGATGGTAATGACAGTAGTTTGTGGTTGCAGTTCTTCTTGTGTCCACCTGGTGGAGCTGGTGTGTTACGATCTAAAAGCTGTGTGTGCATCAGCATCAAACAAACATCAATCAATAATCAGATCAAATCAATGCTGATTACATCATGTCTTCTGCTGTTATTGAAATGTTTGTATTTATTTATTTATTGATTACCTCTCTTCACCTGTTTGTTTATTTAAAAGCAAATAAACTCACTACACGCTGCTCTCATAGGGTGATCAATCCTCCAGTTTACTGTGACAGTAAAGATTCAAAGACACATCCAGAATCAATGGACAGTGGTATTGATCAGTATCAGTTATCAAGCACAGGTCCTTTCAAAATAAAAGCACCACATTTTAAACTTATGTTAACAACTCATGTTGTTTTTACACTAGTTTGTATGTTTATGATTTTTATAACAATAACAATAATATTTGTAATAAATTAAAAAATAATACCAATTTAAAATAATATTTAATCGATAATTAAAATTCTTATTTCAGTATTGATTCTTCGTTTGTTGAATATTCATTAAATGTAAACAGGAAGTGCTCTAACAACTCTTGCTCTCATTCCTTCGGTGGACTCAGTACTAAAGGTCCAGTCCGTCCTCTGAGGATCCACCAGGAGGTGCAGGGGCGGTTGTGGGTCCCTGTGATCCTGGAGCTGAGCTGGCCGGGGCTCCTGGTAAAAGGCAAAGAGGGACTTGACCATGAGTGATTCAAGGGGACTTCAATGACAAAGTTAATTTGGACCTCGAGTATCTCGCCTGGTACAGGGACACCAAGACAGAGCTGTCAGCTGATCACCACCTGGTGGTGAGCTGGGAGCATCTGGCTGAGGCCCTTGTCCATTGGGTCTTCAACACCCACCTCCAGAGGTTGGGGACATGGAATCAGTGTGGTCCATGTTCAAAGCCTCCATTGTGGAGGTGTCTGCTAGGAGCTGTGGTCGGAGGTTGTCAACACCTGTTGTGTAGCAATCAAAGAACTTGGAGAGTCTTAAAGAGGCTGTCAGGCTGAGGAAGGAAATCGTTCAGGTCTGACATTAGGTATCAGTTGGCCAAAAGGGTTGCGGCAGTTGCTGAAGCAAAAACTCGGGTGTGGGAGGAGTTCTGGGAGGCTATGGAGGACGACTTTCGGTTGGCCTTAAGGAAGTTCTGGCAGATCATTAGACGCCTCAGGATGGAAATCAGGGTTTGTTCAGGCTGTTTTCAGCAGAGAAGGAGAACTGCTGACCTAAACTGAGGACATCATCAAGTGGTGGAAGGAGCACTTTGAGGACCTCCGTGTCCGTCATGGAGGAAGCAGTCTGAAGACTCTCGCCCATATCCCTGGCAGAGGTCTCTGAGGTGCTCAGAAAGCTCATCAACAGCAAGGTGCCAGGTTTGGATGAGATTCGACCTGAGATGCTGAAGGTTCTGGACACTATTGGGCTGTCTTGGCTGACATGCCTTTTCAGTGTTGCGTGGAGGTTAGAGCTTAGATTCTCTGCCCGAGCCCCAGCAGGCCCGACCTGCGAGCCCAAGCCGGGTCGGGCCGGGACCCCCAACCCTTCTGACGGGTCCATGCCGGGCCCGAGGGAGAGAGAGAGAGAGAGAGAGAGAGAGAGAGAGAGAGAGAGAGAGATATGCCCTATTCGATACATGTAGCCTACATGCAATAACAAATTGTGATTAACTTATTACGCTATAAAAAACAATTAAGTTATGGACCTACCCATGTTTAAAATGACCTGTTGAAGTGAAAAGAACGAGTACTGACGGGAACAGATGAGTGGAGTCGATGTCTAACCGCCGCGGGGAGAGCAGGAGAAATGCGCTGCCTGTGTGGACAGTCAAGCGCCTGCTGCGAGTACACTCGCAGGATTTCCACGGCCCTAACGCGCTCGGTGTGTCCTTAGCGTTAATTATAACAGCCAACTTATTGAAAAATGGGGGGTTTAAATCGGGCTCGGGCCCATAATTACAGTTAATTGGATGGGCCAGGCCGGTCCGGACATAACGAGCACGGGCTTAGGCTTAGGCTTTACTGAGAGGGGAGTCATGTCCCCCCCGGGATTTCCGCCCCTGGCTATATCAGAGTATTTTTACTCTCTAGTACTGATACTTGTAGTTGTAGCGGACTTGAAAACTTTACTTCCGGTTTGTGTTTAATTGTGAAGGGCCGTAGCGGAAGTGTTCCGGGTTGATGTTTCGGTGTTGACGTAGAGCGGCACACAGAGAGGAGGAGGAGAAGAAGAAGAAGAAGAAGAAGAAGAGAGGGAGGCTGAGGTGTCCGCGAGGAGGAGAGACAGGAGGAGGAGGAAGAGGAGGAGGAAGATTTATCCTGCAGACAGACAGACAGACAGACAGACGGGACCGGAAAGAAAGAAAAGAATGTGGAATAACCCGCGTGCTGAGCGCGCGACACCCTGAGGAATATTTGATTTTTCCTTTTTGTTTTTGTGGATTTGATTCAGCTGCTGCCGACACACACACACACACACACACACACACACACACACACCGGGAGTTCAACCCGGTACCGGACGGCTCGTGCGCTTGTCCAGGTGTGTGTTTGAGGCTGTCGTTGTTCAGTGCTGTTTCCACTGGAGTTCTGCACAGCTGTGACTCTCTGGTGTTTGAACCGTCCGCTGCTCCTTCACACCAGACCTCGTTCAAAAAACACACAGTTTCATAAATTCACAAATTCTGGGAAACCCAACCGCTGCGCGTTTGTCTGTTTGTTTGTTTTGTGTGGTTAATGCGCACGTGCGCGTCCACGCCCCCCGTGCTGCTGCGGATCGATGAGGATGGATTAATTGATGACTTGAGACTGAAATGTTTGGAGCGGATAAATCAGACTGGACTTCACACCACAGAAGAAGCAGCACACAAGGTCAGTTTAATTTGATTTATTCATATGTTTATCCTGTAAACACACTTGATTTATTCATATGTTTATCATGTAAACACACTTGATTTATTATGTTTATCATGTAAAACACACTTGATTTATTCATATGTTTATCCTGTAAACACACTTGATTTATTCATATGTTTATCCTGTAAACACACTTGATTTATTTATGTTTATCATGTAAACACACTTGATTTATTCATATGTTTATCCTGTAAACACACTTGATTTATTCATATGTTTAATCATGTAAACACACTTGATTTATTCATATGTTTATCATGTAAACACACTTGATTTATTCATATGTTTATCCTGTAAACACACTTGATTTATTTATGTTTATCATGTAAACACACTTGATTTATTCATGTTTAATCATGTAAACACACTTGATTTATTCATATGTTTATCATGTAAACACACTTGATTTATTCATATGTTTATCCTGTAAACACACTTGATTTATTTATGTTTATCATGTAAACACACTTGATTTATTCATATGTTTATCCTGTAAACACACTTGATTTATTTATGTTTATCATGTAAACACACTTGATTTATTTATGTTTATCATGTAAACACACTTGATTTATTTATATGTTTATCCTGTAAACACACTTGATTTATTTATGTTTATCATGTTAACACACTTGATTTATTCATATGTTTATATGTTAATCATGTAAACACACTTGATTTATTCATACTTATATTGTGTTGTAACATCAGCACAACATGATCTCCACAGTACAAAGTATCAACATTTATTCTCTGCAGTAAATAAACAGTTTCAGTTTGTTTGTGTTGTTGAGCTATTGAAGTT
>CM048937.1:19968735-20021235 GCA_026686955.1 Epinephelus cyanopodus | reverse complement strand
GAACTGTGGCCTTATGAAGTGTCGCCTTATGAACTGTGGCCTTATGAAGTGTTGTGTTATGAAGTGTGGCCTTATGAAGTGTTGTGTTATGAAGTGTCGCCTTATGAACTGTGGCCTTATGAAGTGTTGTGTTATGAAGTGTGGCCTTATGAAGTGTGGCCTTATGAAGTGTTGTGTTATGAAGTGTGGCCTTATGAAGTGTCACCTTATGAACTGTGGCCTTATGAAGTGTTGTGTTATGAAGTGTGGCCTTATGAAGTGTTGTGTTATGAAGTGTGGCCTTATGAAGTGTCGCCTTATGAACTGTGGCCTTATGAAGTGTTGTGTTATGAAGTGTGGCCTTATGAAGTGTTGTGTTATGAAGTGTCGCCTTATGAACTGTGGCCTTATGAAGTGTTGTGTTATGAAGTGTCGTGTTATGAAGTGTGGCCTTATGAAGTGTGGCCTTATGAAGTGTTGTGTTATGAAGTGTGGCCTTATGAAGTGTTGTGTTATGAAGTGTGGCCTTATGAAGTGTGGCCTTATGAAGTGTTGTGTTATGAAGTGTGGCCTTATGAAGTGTCGCCTTATGAACTGTCGTGTTATGAACTGTGGCCTTATGAAGTGTTGTGTTATGAAGTGTGGCCTTATGAAGTGTGGCCTTATGAAGTGTTGTGTTATGAAGTGTGGCCTTATGAAGTGTTGTGTTATGAAGTGTGGCCTTATGAAGTGTTAATCCTGTTTTTTTTTTATTTTGGTGTTTGTTGTCCTTGTGGACAAAGTGTTAAACACAGGCGTGATCTCAGTGTGGATGGTTTGGTGGTTTGATGATGTCATGTGGATAAAAATAAGTAAAATGTAAAGAAATAAACGTGAAATCGTATTTTCCTCTGTTTTAAAACAGTCTTCGTCTCTCCATCTGCAGACATGGCTGACTGAGCTGTGTCCTCGAGACAGACGTTCCTGTCTGAAGCAGAAACCAGAGGACTGCAGGCTCACAGCATGGTGAGGTCAAAGGTCACCTTTATGTTTCTCTGGTGGTTGTGGTCACGACGATCACTTTGTAAAACGTTCTCTATGGTCACTAGAGTTGGGCGGTATTCAAATTTTGTTACCGTTAAACCTTCCCCACATTTTCCCGGGGTATACGGTATTACCGTGACTAACTAAAAATCCCTTTGAAGGGCTCAGAGGGAGTCACCAAAATGTTGGCTTGTGCCTATACCGTTCAGAAAGAGAATAGCAAACATTACATAGGCCTAAGAATGCTGAAAAAAATAACGACAAAACATGTACAACATTGACAACTTTTATTAACAAATATTTTAAAAAAGTGCAAATGCAGCAGTCAACCAAACAGAATGGTGGGCTACAGTCCACTTCCAAAAAATAACAAATAACGGCTGTAACAAAAATGTGTGCTATACAGCGTATCCTGAGACCGCAACAGGTACTGTCTGATGGTTTATTTTTAGAACCTATCAACATAAATCAAATAATTTAAAAGCACAGCTCTACAGCATCCAGTAGTAGGGCTCTTCAAATAAGAAAAACAGAACAATAAATAACAAGGCATGACTGAAAATGGGCATATATAATCCTATCCTGAGAACGCAACGGCAAATACTGTTGGTTGGTTTATTTTTAGAGCCTACCTTTAGTTTGAACAGTTCACCCTCTCCAAGTCCAAACTGTTCTGTCCGTCAGAACAGGCTACTCCTCATTGGAAATGAAATACAGATAACTATAGCAGCATCCTATGCTGCAAAACTATTTAAGGTGTTTTCGCCAGAAAAACCAGCATATTTACTTTATCCAGCTGGAGCAGGGCATGTAGTGGATTGACAACTTTGGTCGCTGTGCTGAATATGCGCTCTGATGGAGAGCTCCTGGCACAAACGCACAGGTACTTTCGGGCAGCCCTCGACATCAGAGGAAAACACCTGGCTCCATCACATTTCCACCAGAGAAGGAGGTTGCGACAACAGGCTGTTAGGTCGATGGCCCAGAGTCATCTATTTTTGGGTGGTTCAGGTTGTGCTCTCCCTCCTCCACTCTGACGGCCACTGGACCTGCTGCTGCTGCAGCTTGCAGAAGTTGTGAAGTTGTGGGTTTTTTTTGGACCAACTCGCTGGATGCGCAGCGTGCCATCTTTTCTTCTCTTTCTCACGTTCGAGCTGTCAGGCAACGACATCACATCCAAAAACTCTATCAAATGTCCTGACAACAGTTAAGGGCAGTTATAAGAGAAACATTATAGGCCTAGCCTACTATTAGTTTTAAATTGTAATTAGCATTAAATTGAAAACTCAACCACACATACATAGGTGCTGGACAAACACTCATTATTTAGGCATTAAATAAATTATATGTAATATTATATCTGGCCCCTATAAGCCTATATGGGTGGCAGATTTTTTTTAATGACGGTAATGAAACTGATACCATTGCTATTTTTAGATACCGCGTTATACCTTATTACCGTACTATCGCCTAACCTTAACGGTCACTGTCAAACAGTGAACGTTCACTATGGTCTTACGAATGATGTTTAACCAATGATGCATCGCTAAACTGCCAATGTACAACGTGTCGCTTTGTTAAATGATGTCTTGCTACATGTAGTGCTATAAAATGCTGCTTTACAACGTGTCATATTGTGATATGTAACATTGCGGAACGTCATGTTACTAAATTGTGTATAACAAAGTGCAACATTACTAAATGTAGTGTATGTAATGTGGCGTTACACCTTGTTGTGTCACAACTTGTTGTGTTACACAGTGTAGCATTATGTAATGTAGCGCTACGTAATGAAGTGTTACGAAATGAAGCATCACAAGATGTGGCGTGACAAAATGTAGCATTATGTAATATACCGTTAAAAAGTGTAGCGTCATGAAATGAATTGTTACAAAATGTAGTGTTACCAATTGTAGTCTTAAAAAGTGTAAAGTCACACCGCGTCTCGTCATGAACCATCACATTGTCACATGAAGTGTCTCTTTGAAATGTCTCGTCAAAGTTGTGAAATATCTCAGCTCTGGACTGATGTTTCCATCATGTTTTCTGTCTGTCGATAAAAAAAACAACTTATGACTGTGAAATCAAAATAATTTGATCTCTCGTATCTTTGTATGGTGCAGTTTGTCTCTTCCTTTTAATTCTGTGAAACAGACATTATTTTCATGCAGCCGTGTTCTTCAGTCTATTCTTTCCTTTTTTTGTGGCGAGTGGAGGATCTCTGCTTCCTCCTCGTCTCAGGCGGCCACCCAGCTGTCTGGATAATTTCCTAATGGCCCTGCGGCTGATAGCCAATCAGAGATGGTTCACAACGCCGTGTGACAGGAAATTCAATTAGGCTGTATTTTTTCCCTTCAGTGTAGCTCTCTCCATCTCTTTCTGCCGTGGTCTCTCTCTGTCTCTTTGTTTAGCTGGCGCTCTCTCCTTCCTCCTTCCTCTTTCCTCCCTCTGTTTCTGGGATCTGTCGAGGGACAGTCAAAAAGATGCTCGTGGCGTCTGATGTCATCCAGGAACACATGCTACTCGTCTCTCTGCCATCAGAGAAAAATGAAATCACACATTTCATGTCTTTTTTTTCTCCTCCTGTTTGTCCTTGAAGGTGAATCTAACCCTCTGACAGCTGAGTGCAGGGACTCGTCCACGTTGCAAAGAAGTTTAAATAAGATCAGCTGTCATGAACGCCAGATGGAGGTCATCACACAACATTCATCTCTGATAAATCATAAATGTAATCAACATGTGATCACTGATTGAACCGTCTGATTGGACGAGACCAGCCGGTGGTTCAGATTGATGTGTGACTACGTGGTTACGAACACGTCAGCAGGTGGTTTACTGGTTCATCATTGTAAACTGTTGCGTTATGATGTATAAGGTTACAGTGTATGACGTGTCGTGACGGGGGGGGGGGAGAGAGAGAAGGTGCCGGTGTTTATAGGTGGTCCTCCGGCAGACTAGGCCTAAGTCAGCCTAACTAGGGGCTGGTACAGGTCAAGCCTGAGCCAGCCCTAACTAAGCTTCATCAAAGAGGAAAGTCTTAAGTCTAGTCTTAAATGTGGAGACGGTGTCTGCCTCCCGGACCGTAACAGGAAGATGATTCCACAGGAGAGGAGCCTGATAGCTGAAGGCTCTGGCTCCTGATCTACTTTTGGAGACTTTAGGGACCACGAGTAACCCTGCGTTCTCAGAGCGCAGAGTTCTGGTGGGATAATATGGCACTATGAGCTCTCTAAGATATGACGGAGCTTGACCATTTAGAGCTTTATAAGTTAACAGTAGGATTTTAAATTCAATTCTGGATTTTACAGGGAGCCAGTGCAGAGAAGCTAAAACAGGAGAAATATGATCTGGTTTCTTAGTTCCTGTTAGTACACGTGCTGCTGCATTCTGAATTAGCTGGAGAGTTTTTAAAGACTTACTAGAGCTACCTGATAATAGAGAGTTACAGTAATCCAGCCTTGAGGTAACAAAAGCGTGGACCAATTTTTCTGCATCTTTTCGGGTCAGGATAGGCCTAATTTTCGCAATCAGGATCAGGATAAACTTCATTGTCCCTTGCGGGAAATTTGTTGTAGACAGAACATGCTACATAAGCTGCGAACAACATGACAATTAAACAAACTCACAAAAATGCCAGACAATAACAAAAAATACATCAAGAAATCATTAGCACCATAACTAGTCAACGAGTGCTAAAGTGCTATAAAAGATCCCATATACTCACCAGATACTAAGCAGATCAAACAAGGCACATATACCAGAAAAAAAATTTTTAGGCGACTGTTTTGTTTAGAAGGGTGATGGACGTTGGGAGGAAGGAAAGCTTATAGCAATATTACGCAGATGAAAAAATGCAGTCCGTGAGGTTTGTTTTAAATGAGAACTGAAAGACAAATCTTGGTCAAATATTACTCCGAGGTATCTTACGGTAGTGGTAGAGGCCAGAGCAATGCCATCGAGAGAAACTATGTCATCAGATAAAGAGTCTCTGAGTTGTTTGGGGCCAAGAACAATAACTTCAGTTTTGTCTGAATTTAACATCAGGAAGTTGGTGCTCATCCAGGTTTTTCTGTCTTTAAGGCAGTTATGGAGTTTAGTTAATTGATTACTTTCTTCTGGCTTCATAGATAAATACAGCTGTGTATCATCCGCATAACAATGGAAATTTATAGAGTGATTTCTAATGATGTTGCCTAAAGGAAGCATATATAGAGTAAATAGGATTGGTCCAAGCACAGAACCTTGCGGAACTCCAAAACAAACTTTAGTACGTACGGATGATTCATTATGAACGTCAACAAATTGAAAACGATCAGATAAATAAGATTTAAACCAGCTTAGTGCAGAACCTTTTAGGCCAATTAAGTGTTCCAGTCTCTGTAACAGAATTTGATGGTCAATTGTGTCAAACGCTGCACTAAGATCTAATAAAACAAGTACAGAGACGAGATGATGCATTGTGAAATGATATGTTGCAAAAGGTTGCGTTACACATTGTAGAGCTATGAATTATTAGGTTGCTAATTATGTGTTGCTGAATGATGGGGTTTGAAGTGTAGTGCTACAGAATGTGGCTTTACCAAGTGTCAAGTGGCGAAGTGTGGCATTAAACAATAATTGTGCTGCAAAATGTTCTGTTAAGAAATGATGTGTTGCAACAAAGTGCGCATTCACCTTGAAGCTGGATTGACTCTTTTTAAAATTTTGTTGGAAAAACAGTTTATCAGGAACGTAATTGTCAGATTATTTGATAATGAAAACATCACGTCACAACATTTTTGACAGTCACACCTGAATCCATACTGAATGATGGAGTTAATCAGAGTCACGCTGGACGACATGTAGATAAGTAGAGCTTCATCTTCAGGAGAAATGTGAAGTGAAAATAAAACCTTCATATTTCTGCACCAAGCCTGAGATGGACATCTGTCAAAAAGAGTTTACTGAGGATAGATCAAGATAGACATAGCCGTTTCCTCCATGTTCTCCAGTCATGTAGGACCAGTTTAAAACGTCCATGTCTCCATCAATGGAGTTTGTCTTTCAGAACACTGTTGTACAGACATTTTAATTTCTCAGTGCAGCTGTTGGTTGTTACTTACTTAAACTCTTCTCCATGTTGCAGGTGGATGGTGGCTCCTCTTACAGGATGAACCCTCTAGCTGCCCTCAGCATTGACTGCAATGCCCTGGTCGGGGAAAACTTCCGCCCCCATGGAGGAATCTTCTACCCAGCATCCACCCTCTCTCTGCTGAAAAGCCTCAGGAAGCTGGCACTTCCCTCCCGCTAGGCTACGATCTCCTGTACAAACCTGGTGTCACTCTATTGGACAGCCAGAAATCTGCAAACGAGTATGTTGGACTTCATAAGAGCCCCCCTCCAGGGCTGCAGAAGACCCTGGTGGTCCCTGCTGCAGGAGGTGATGGACTGGGACTGGACCGCAGAGTTGTACCCAATGACAAGCAGTTGGAGGTGGGTCCAAACGGTGCTGGCAGTTTCCTGAGATTGCCCTGGATCAGCCCTTATGCTGATGCAACAATGTACCCCTTCCTGGACATGGCCTACAAGGCCTCCTTCCTGTCCCAGCCCTCATCCTTCCTCCACCAGCAGCTGGCATACCAGTCTTTGTGTGCGGTTGGTGCAGGAAGTGGCACACCAGGGGAAGACAGACTCTTTTACCTGCCTCATTATGGCCCCGCCCACATCTCCTCCCCATTGGGCCCTCTAATCAGGATCCCTGCAGCCACATCAGTTCCAGCTGTCCTTTCACCCTTGCCCCACAGCCAGGACAAGGCCTTACAGGGCCTCGGCCCTCAGGTGCAAAAGGAACACTCTGCCTTCAGCACTAGTCCACGGATTCACCAGGAACCGCAGCCTCAAGCTGTTCTTCACACCGAGCGACAACATGGCAGCAGCAGCAGCCCAAAGTCAAGTCAATCCACTCCCACCAAGAACACTGTCAGCAGCAGCAGCAGTGGAAACGCTGGTGCCCCAGTAAGCAGTTCGACCAGCACTGCTTCTTCAGAGGCCCCAACAGTTACCCACTCTCCATGCTCGGCTCCCCTCAGCCACACCACCACAGACCTCCAGAAGCCTCTGCACAGGAGCACCTCCTCATCCTCAACCTCCCTGTCAGTGTCTCATTCCTTTAACAGCTCAGAGCTCTGTTCCCCTGTACACTCAGGCAGCAACAAAACCAAAGATGCCAGCTCTGACCGCTGTACTGCAGAGTGTCTTTCACCTGTGAAGAAGTCACTAGACCAAGTTGTACCTCAAAGACCTGCCAAAACCCCAAGGAGATACCTTCAGATGTGTCCGCCAAAGAGCTGGAAGAATTCTCAAATGGATTCCCATCCAAATTTGAGGCCCTGGCCAAGCTGGGGTATTTACCCCCCTCTCATTACGGGCTGCTGGCCGGTCAGGACCGGAACCTAAAGGAGGGTCTACCCCCATCTGTTAGCACGTCAGCTAAGACTCCAGATCGTGCTGAGATGATCAGCACTGCACCCTCTTCTTGGGTTGTTCCGGGTCCTTCCCCAGCTGGCAGCTCTGACCTTAACAGAGGCTCCCAGAGTCTGAAAACCAAGAGTGTGGACAACATCTCTCATCAACCACAGCCTCAAAACTCACCTGGCCGCAACACAGTTGAGGTAACCAGCATTCCCAGCCCCGCCTCTAGGGAAATACCCTCTGCGTTATCCCCAAAGTCCAAAGTGGAATGGCCCAGAGTCCCGTCGACTGATGTGGAGAATCCAAACAGTAAAACAGAAACTCTTGTATGCCCCAGAAAACAGAGCACATCTTCGGCTAAACCAGAAGCTCAAGAGAGCCAACCTCAACCTCAGCCTCAACAGCAGCAGCAGACTCGTGTGGGAAACTCCTCCAGTCAGCTCTATTGTGACTCCTACCTCCCTCCTGGCTTAGGGTACACCAACCGCTATATCCCATACTCAGTCGCTGAGAATATGTCCATGCAAAACATGACCATACCAGGCAAAGGACCTGTCTATTCCCACCCTGCCCTGTTGAGCAGCAGCAGCATTTACCCACCTCGCATTGCCCCAAAACTTCCATATGGAGTACACCCAAACCAGGGTGACTTCATGACATACCAGAACTCCCAGGGGGTGACCCCTCCATCTGTCTCCTCCCCCCAGGTCTTGACCGACTTGACGATAAAACCTGGATTGCTGAACCACAGAGGAATCAGGAAAAACAGAATGCCAACAACAAGAGAGACAAGTCAACAAACCAGACACAAAGTCCTCAGTCAAAGGCCTCGCCTCCGCTACAGATGACGTAGTCTACATCGACCTGGTGCGTGACGAGGTGAACAATGACGCATCCCCAACATGCGCAGCAGAGAGGATTCCTCTAAACATGGCTGCGGTGGCTGTGACCACATCCAAGAAAGAGAGCCTCCAAAAGCTCTTCCTTCCAGCCAGGCTGCAGAGCAGAGACAAGACTTACCGCCTTCCCAACCACAACCTCCTTATCACAACTCTTCGCCACTTCCTTCTTCCAGTGAGGAGATCTCGGAGGAGATCCCAGAGGACGAGCCACTTAGTCCATTCCCAGACATCCCAGAGGAACAGACGATGCACTGTGCCCGAACTTCTCCACAGCAGTTTTTTAGACGGTGTAAACTGGAGCTCCTGGTGGTGCTGAGGACTCAGTACCAGGTAATGGTGTTGAGAGCACTGCTGATGAAGCCAAACCAGAGGCCTCGGCAAATAAAAATGTTGACCCTGAGCAGAGCCCCTCTAGGAATGGCAAGGCCTTGGGTCCTTCCAGCAAAGAAAGTTGCTCCAGTGACCAAAACAGCAATGTGGGGGTGGTGTGTGCCATCACCAGCCAGAAGAGTCCAGCTTGCCATTCAGATAGTCCATTTAGCAGCAGTCAGGAACCAGTATGTAGACTTAAGTTCTCAGGTCCCAGTATGCAGGAGTTTGAACCCCAGGATCAACCCGAAAAGTCCCACATCAAACAGTGGAGATCTAAATTTGGTCAGCAGAAGTTTTGTGGGTCCGTGTTGCAGAAATTCTCCGAGGACCCCGATGTGTGAACTCAGACTTAACAGTGGTCCAGCTCCTGGAAATAACAACCCAAACTGCAGGAGCATGAATCCACAATTTACAAGTTGTGAAACCCACAATGCTGTGCGCCCAGTTTGTGGAAACATTAGTCTTAGGACTCCTGTGTGCGGAAAGAACTGTATTAGTTGTCCAAATTGTGGAAATATGCTCTCTAAAGCCCAGACTTTTGGAAATAACAATCCCAGGGTGCCCACGTTCGGAACCAGCTTTCCTCTGGGCCCAAACTGTCGGCATCTTTCACCCCCTGTCAATGGAGGCTTCAAAGTGACGCCTGCAGATCTGACTCCAGAACCACCAGCTAACAAAGACCTTCCCTCCAAGGACACAGAGTCCAGGAGAGACGGGACGAACTCTGCCAGCTCTGCAGTTGGAAACGAAGACATCCAGGACAGCGTGGATCACCTGGCAGACGATGATGAGGGCTCCTGCTGCAGCAAGAACCGGCGTTCCGGCCTCACCAAACGCATTGCCAACTCCTCTGGCTATGTGGGTGACCGATTCAAATGTGTGACCACCGAGCTTTATGCCGACTCCAGCAAGCTGAGCAGAGAGCAGAGAGCGCTTCAGGTAAGATCCCAGTCTACATTTACATCTTTTCATTAGTTGATGAGACGGCAAACCTACTTTTCAGTGTTCTTTAAAGGAAGTCTTTTCATTTTCATCATTCAACCCCGGTCAAAAAGATGAATATTGGCATTGTATGTTTCTGAAAACCACAGCTACGTTACATTTGTACATTATTATGTATTAGATACGTCAAAACATTACATCATAATGTTTCAACAAAATTGTGGTTAACATGTGGTTGTTTAAGCACCAAAACCTTTTGGTCATGGTCGAAAAAATATAATGTTTTGGCTTAAAGCAAACTACCTTTTGTGGTACTATCCCGACAGGGAACGCGACAGGACGAGGTTTGTATGATGTTGCGTCTGGCGATTGTCTGGAGGTGTCTGGTGGGTAAAGACTGATCAGGTATAAGATGTTTGGAGCAGAGCTGCTTCCTCTTTCACCTCCTCTTCGTCTTGTTTTTCCTTGTTCTGATGTTCGGGGTCGTGCTGAGGACGTGTCAGGATACCATGCTGCCTGGATTTGCGTTGCGTGTCTTGAGGCGACTGCGTTCCTGCTGGTTCTCAGCAGACCTGAAGCAAATGGAGGCAGAGACATTAGCTGTCCTTTCATCTCTCCCTCTGCATCAGCCTCTTGTCTCTTTGCCTCTCCGCTCGATGCTTGTTATTCTTCCTCCTCTTCCTCCTCCTCTTCACCTCATCCTCTCAAGATCCCCCCCTTCAACTCAAATTTATCTCTCCATCCTCCTCCCCCTCATCATCCTCCTCCTCATCCTCCCTCAGCAGATGGAGGAGGAAAGAAAATTTAATGAATCCTGTTTCTCAAACTGTGACCTAGAAACACTCGGACTCTTCTGTCACACTCGTTTTTTAATGTGCCATACTTTAAGTTGCTTTATGGGAAATGTAGGATCCAGCGTAGAGGACACATGCAACAGAATGTAGTACTTTAAAACCAATCAAGTCTCTCTTCAAGAAGGCCGTTAAAATCTTGGGTAGGAAACCTTTTCATTTTCATTATTGTGATATCTTAAAAAAGTTTAATATTCTTGACCTGGATAGCAACCAAATTTTCATGGATGTTTGTCTCATTTTTTAAGTCTTAAATGGTCTTGCCCCAACCCCCCCCCAACCACTGAGTGACTTCATCCAGAAAAAAACAATGCTGGATGAAGAACTAGAGTTCTAGCCAGAGGAGACTGTAATGTACAGTAGACTGTAATGTAAAGGATAATTCATGTCATCTAAAAATAAACCCATCTGTTCTCTTCTACATCTCATGTTACGACAGCAGTAAGGAGGAAGGTAACCTGACTGACATTGATCTGATGTTAGGCTAAGGTAGCTAGCTAACATTTTGCTAACATTTGTTTGTGTATTATGACCATCTCTCTTAAATCTGGTTTCCAGTCATAGCATACAGAGCACAGAGCAACAAGGGACAGGACTTAGCAACGGCTAACTGTCATGTTTAGCTGGATTTAACATGAATTTTTTCGCCAAACAAAAAGCAACAGATATAAATAAAAAGTAAAGATGGAGGACAAACATAACATCTCTATTGTAGATGTATAATAATAACCAGATAACGGACACCAAGATGGTGTCTGTTATTTCTAATGGAGCTGCTCGCCTGGCACATGCGCCCAAAAAAGTTTGTGTCTCTACATAACGGAGGTCAAGGAGACTATTTTTCCTGCAGCACCATGCGTGACCACTGGGAAACATCAGCGATGATGCTGAGCAGCGTTCCTGGTCGCTACACAGCGACCGAGTAAAGTTATCTGATGTTTCCTGCAGTTCACCAGGTGTCGTTTAGACATGTGTGTGAGTGAGGAGCGAGCTGATTGGTCGACTGAACTCCTGTCAGGCTGCAGGTCAGACACTGAGGAGGAAACAGTGTAACAATGTGACATTTCCTGTCGTGTGTTTCAGTCCAGACTTGCTGAGTTGTTCTGACATATGTGTTTGTTTGTTTGTTTGTTTTGTCTCAGCGTGCGATGTTGCGCTTCTCTGAGCTGGAGCTGAAGGAGAAGGAGGGAGGAAGAGGAGAGGAAGAGGAAGGAGAGGTGACAGCAGCAGCAGTGATGACGGTGGCAGCGGAGGCGGAGAGACGGAGCTGGCAGACGGCCAGGAGGGAGACGAAGGGAGAGAAGGAGACGAGGAGGTGGAGGGGTGGAAGAAAGAAGGAGGAGAAAAAACTCCCTCTGCAGCCGCCGAGGCTCCAAGAGGTACACACACACACACACACACACACTCACACACACACACACACACACACACACACATTAAAGATGCTTAAACACGCACACATTTTTTGCATTGATGTCGCTCTTCGTCACTTTCTCCTGAACTCTTGGTGCACCTCATTTGCTCTGAGCCCAACACACCGCCGCCCTTGTTTTCACACACACACACACACACACACACACACACACACACACACACACACACAGAGTCGTACACTGTGTCAGAGTCAGGTCAGGTCTGTGATCAGTTTAACATCAGAACTGGAGGAATGGGAGCTGCAGCCACAGACACACGGTGAGTCTGAGTGTGGGCATTTACACACTGTTTGACATGACGTCGCTCTGCGTCTCCTGTCGGAGCTGAGCTGACATTTCACCTCCTGCAGGGGTTCACAGTGTTTATCTTGTACATTTTCTTTTTTTGTCCTTGCAGGTTTCCATCCTTCCTGTCCTCACAGCTGCCTCTCCGTCCTGCCACTGTGCCGTCACACCAACAACCTCCGTCGTCCGAGAGAAGGACGACAGCTCAGTGGAGGAGCAAAAGAAGAACAGAGATGAAGGAGGAAATGTGCAGAAGGAGAAGAACAAAGAGGAGAGGACTTTAATCCCACAGCAACAGCAACAGCAACAACAACAACGGTTTCTGTCCACAGCCAGAGGCCTGTTCCAGGGACAGGGCTCCATGCCGACATTTGCCCGTTCAAACCCTGGCACGGCGATAAACAGGAGGCGCATCTTCAGTCTGGAGCCGTTTCACCCAGCAGCATCATCAGTAGCCGGCTGAAGAGAGGGAGGGAGGAGGACAGGGAGGAGGACAGGGAGGAGGACAGGGAAGAAGAGGACAGGACGGGAAACCCCAACAAGAAGACCAAGTCCACCACCGGTGAGAGTTCAGGTCACGTTAGAGTTGCTGCACCGTGCACACGCACAAATTATTAACACAAAGTAAGTGAAAACAGTCTCGTACAACCCAGGCACCAGAATACACGTTGTTTCAAACACCTGCTTTTGGTGGCACAATCCCTGCTGGAAACACAGCCATGTCTCAAAAATCAATCACTTTTTTTGCCTAATAACAACAGACAAAGCAATAACAAGTCACTCAAATACCGCAGGAAAGAGCAAAGGGTTGGTAAATGCACAGCTAGATAAAGAGCGAGCCAAAAATGGTGCTGGAATTAGAGCAATCTGTCGCCAAAAAACACTGCAGGAGAACCGCTGGCTAAAATAATACTAAAAACAGTAAGGGGTCACTAAATATTGTGCTGGAAAAGCAGCTACTTAAAATTGCCTCTGCAAAAGAAAAAACAGCAACAGGTCTCTAATACAGAGCTAGAAAAACAGCAAGATCACTACAGGAAAAATGGTAACATGGCGCTAAAAGCACTGCAGGAAAAACAGGGACAGGTCGCTAAATGCAGTGCTGTAAAAACAGCGAGCTAAAAATGCCTCTTGAAAAAGAAGCAACTGGTTGCAATAAAAACACTACTGTACAAATTGCGACATGCTGCTAGAAACACAGCAGGAAGAGAGTAAAAGGTCAGTAAATATGGTGCTGGAAAAAACAGCAAGGTGAAAATGTCTCTGGAAAAGAAAGTGACGGGTTACTTCATACGCCGCTGGAAGAGCACCAAGCTAAAAACACTACTGGAAAAACAGTGACATGGAGCTGAAAATGCTGCAGGAAAAACAACAGCAGGTCGCTGGATACTCCAAATACTCCAAAATATACAACTAGAATAGCAGTAAAGGGTTGTTAGAGACACTGCGGGAAAACAGCAACAGGTCGCCATATGCAGTGCTAGAAAAACAGCAAGCTAAAGACTGGGAAAAATGCGATGGGTTGCTAAGTACCGCTGGAAAAACAGTGACGGTGGGTGAGACCACCCACGTTTGTTGCCTAAAACGTGGCTGTAAACTCAGAGATTCAATTCAATTCAATTTTATTTATAAAGCCCAATATCACAAATACAATTTGCCTCACAGGGCTTTACAGCATACGACATCCCTCTGTCCTTAGACCCTCACAGCTGATCAGGAAAAACTCCCCAAAAAACCCCTTACCGGAGAAAAAAAACGGTAGAAACCTCAGGAAGAGCAACTGAGGAGGGATCCCTCTTCCAGGACGGACAGACGTGCAATAGATGTCGTACAGAACAGATCAACATGATAAATTAACAGTAATCTGTATGACACAATGAGAGAGAGAGAGAGAGAGAGAGAGAGAGAGAGAGAGAGATGCAGGACATCCTCGGTAATGACAGTAGCTTACAACAACATTCATGAAAGTAATAATATTGTTGTTATAGTTCTGGCTACTGTGGTACAATATGTTGAAAGTATATTACTATCTGGCAGTATACATGTATGATAATAATCATGTGTGTATAATAACAGTAGAGGTATGACTAATGACTAATGATAGCAGCAGCAGCAGCAGCAGGAGGCATCTGGCAGGACCACGGCAGCAGCACAACCACACATGTCACACTATCCAGGCACCGCTGCAATACGAGTTAACCTGAGAGACAGTGGAGCACAAAGGCTCCGGAGAAGAAGCCGAGTTACTGACATCCAGAATGGCCGAGTTAACAAGATGCAGTAATAGGATACGAGAGAGAGAGAGAGAGAGAGAGAGAGAGAAGGTGCCCGGTGCATTATAGGTGGTCCTCCGGCAGACTAGGCCTAAGTCAGCCTAACTAGGGGCTGGTACAGGGCAAGCCTGAGCCAGCCCTAACTATAAGCTTTATCAAAGAGGAAAGTCTTAAGTCTAGTCTTAAATGTGGAGACGGTGTCTGCCTCCCGGACCGTAACAGGAAGATGATTCCACAGGAGAGGAGCCTGATAGCTGAAGGCTCTGGCTCCTGATCTACTTTTGGAGACTTTAGGGACCACGAGTAACCCTGCGTTCTCAGAGCGCAGAGTTCTGGTGGGATAATATGGCACTATGAGCTCTCTAAGATATGACGGAGCTTGACCATTTAGAGCTTTATAAGTTAACAGTAGGATTTTAAATTCAATTCTGGATTTTACAGGGAGCCAGTGCAGAGAAGCTAAACAGGAGAAATATGATCTGGTTTCTTAGTTCCTGTTAGTACACGTGCTGCTGCATTCTGAATTAGCTGGAGAGTTTTTAATGACTTACTAGAGCTACCTGATAATAGAGAGTTACAGTAATCCAGCCTTGAGGTAACAAAGCGTGGACCAATTTTTCTGCATTTTTTCGGGTCAGGATAGGCCTAATTTTCACAATGTTACGCAGATGAAAAAATGCAGTCCGTGAGGTTTGTTTTAAATGAGAATTAAAAGACAAATCTTGATCAAATGTTACTCCGAGGTATCTTACGGTAGTGGTAGAGGCCAGAGCAATGCCATCGAGAGAACTATGTCATCAGATAAAGAGTCTCTGAGTTGTTTGGGGCCAAGAACAATAACTTCAGTTTTGTCTGAATTTAACATCAGGAAGTTGGTGCTCATCCAAGTTTTTCTGTCTTTAAGGCAGTTTATGGAGTTTAGTTAATTGATTACTTTCTTCTGGCTTCATAGATCAATACAAACTGTGTATCATCCGCATAACAATGGAAATTACAGAGTGATTTCTAATGATGTTGCCTAAAGGAAGCATATATAGAATAAATAGGATTGGTCCGAGCACAGGACCTTGCGGAACTCCAAAACAAACTTTAGTACGTAAGGATGATTCATTATGAACGTGAACAAAGTGAAAACGATCAGATAAATAAGATTTAAACCAGCTTAGTGCAGAACCTTTTAGGCCAATTAAGTGTTCCAGTCTGTAGCAGAATTTGATGGTCAATTGTGTCAAACGCTGCACGAAGATCAAATAAAACAAGAGTCCTTTGTCTGAAGCAATCAGAAGGTCATTTGTAATTTTAACTAGTGCTTTTAACTAGTGCTGTCTCAGCGCTATGATGCACTCTAAATGTCTCTTGAAAACAAAAAACGGTTCCGTAGTTTGTATTGAACAGTGGTCTGCAGCCCAGCATGTGTCTCCGCCCTCCCCTTCACCTCCTGATGACAAAGTTATCGCCACCCCTGTGGTCTAACTACGACCCCGAGTGAATTAAAATGCTAAACATATTACGTGTTTTGCATCCTTCGTTTTTACAGTGTCATAATAAGACTTACTTGGGTTTGTGATGGCGGCTCTGACGCTACGTGTCACTGCTTCGTCATCATCAGTGATCAGTACTGATGAACCTCCACCTGAGGCGTTCCTCAGGGTTCCACACTGGGTCCTCTCATATTCAAATCAGACATTAATACAGAACATTGTTTATACTCATCCCTTTCTGTGACATCCTTATATTGTCCTGTCCTTTGATTGGCTGTTGTCTGACCCTCCTGACTGCTCATTGGTTGTCTCACAGACTCGACTCTGGACGATGTGAAGAAGCTGAAGGTTTGCATCGAGCTCAACGGCCTCCGACTCAACAAGCCCCGCCTCCCCGGGGAGCTTAGACAATGGCTTCCCTCCAGCCAGAAGTCGGCGGAGGTCAACAGGAAGTTCAGAGTGGACGTCCCAGCTGTAAGGGGGAGGTCAGAGATCAAAGACGGCTGGTGTGACCCTATGTTTGTGAGGAGGGACGACCAGAGAGGTGATTTATGCTTGGATTTTAAATCCAGTTTTCTCATCTTTTTACATGAGGATTTTATTTTGAAGGAGGTGCTTTGAGTTTAGAGCAGCTCCATTTCCTCCTCCACCTCCTCTCGCTGTGACAACACTGATGATGTGTGTGTGAAGCGGTGGCGTGCTGATAGCCTAACGTCTTCCAGATGGGTCCTTCCCTTACACGCTGCATTCAGGGTCCCTATGTGTTCCTGGAACTTTAACTCCAGCAGGGCTGGTAAAAAAAATAAATCGATGGGTACTGCCTTCTTCTGTCTGCGTTTGTTCATTGTGTTCATTAGCATGTTAGCATTGTGTTCATTAGCATGGTAGCATTAATAGATTAATAAAGTTGATAGGTACAGACTCTTCTCTTCTTCCATGTTTTCTTTCAGTTTTCCACGTGGCCACACCCTCTTCTCCTGCTCATCTCCCACGACAACTGTGTAGCTCCGCCCCTCGACAACCCTCCCCTGCATCCTTCACCTCCCTTGCCTCCCCTCGCCTCCAGGACAAGCATCAGAAGCTGAGGGAGAACCGAAGAGCCTCCAGTTTCCTCCCTTCTTTACCTCCTCTTCCTCCTCCTCCTCCTCCTCCTCCTCTTCCTCACCTGACCCCCATCTCTTCCGCTGCCATGACAACGACCTAAACAAGCCAAAGGGCAAGCGTTCCTGCAAGACGAAGCACACGGGAGGAGACACGGCGAGGGACGAGGACAGAGACAGAGGAGGAAGTGACGATGAGACGAATGGGAAGGTGAGTGAGGCGCTTGTTTTACGTTATTTAACACTGTGGTTACATTTTCTGAAAAACCTGAGTTGTTCTTGTTTCACAGTGTTTAGCATCATGGTTACGTTTTTTACGTTGACACTTACGAGTTTCACTCATCGTCAGTGTTCTTCCTCTTTGGTTTTTGTACTAAACGTCGCCAGTGTTCCTCTGGTTCCTCCCTTGTTTCTGTCTTCACTTTTAATCGCTACAGTTATCGTGATTGGAGCTCGCTGGGAAAACTCTGCAGGGACGACGTGTGTGTGTGTGTGTGTGTGTGTGTGTGTGTGTGTGTTTGTGTGTGTGTGTGTGTGTGTGTGTGTGTGTGTGTGTGTGTGTGTATGTGTGTGTAATTCAATTCACTGCAGATTAAAGTGAAGGAGAGGCGGCTGAACGAGGGAGGGAATGATTGAAGGTTATGGAGGAAGAATAATATTCTCCACATGTTCACTGTGTGTGTGTGTGTGTGTGTGTGTGTGTGTGTCTGTGTCTGTGTCTGTATTTTAGTGTGTGCGCTGTATTTCGATGTGTGTGTGTGGCAGCAGCTTGTGCCGTTTTGACAGCTGCTGCACCGGAGATTTCCTCAGGGCAGGACACGCGCACACACACACACACACACAGAGTCTGTGTGTCTCCTTTTCTCTCGACCCTCCTCCTCGTTTGCTGCGCTAGAAAACACACACATTAAAACACACACACCTCCGGGGCAAAGCTCGCTTCCTGTTTGCTGATGCGTGGCGGCGAGCGGCTTGGTTTGACAGACGCCTGCGCACACACATTACACACACACACAGACACGTTAACATGCACACGCTGTCTGGCTGCTAAGCGGCGGAGGCTGTTGCCGTGGCGCCGGCAGCTTTTCATCTGTCTCTACCTGCGTCTGCTTTTCTCCATTCACACAACACACACTGGATTTATCCCAGAGTTGCCGTGGACAAACAGGAAGTAGAAATATTTTTGTTTCACAAATACACAGATACAGATATGAAATAAAACCGGTAAAACTAAAAAATAATGTGTAAACATTATTGTCCTGTTGTCATCACCTGTGTTTTGTTTGATCCAGGTTGACTCTGCCTCTTTTAGTCTGACCAAGGTTCTGAGGTGTCTGATCAAACTGATCAAACTGAAAACGTCGCTCAGTCGTCCTCTCCACAAACCACATCCTCCATCACCCTTATGTTAGCTAAACTTAGCTAATGTTAGCCTGGCAGTGTTTCACCAGACCTCTGGGAACAGTTGACCTAGTAGGTAGAAAATAATTGCAAATACATAATACTTAGTCTGCCAGATCTTATATGATGTCATGGGCTCGCTATGTAACATTTGTAATGTTGAGCGGTCTGCAGGACGAGGTCGATGGTGTTTTTTTGGATTACCACTTTTATGTCATCACTTCCTGTACTCTGTGGGATTTTTGCGTGTCAT
Source organism: Epinephelus cyanopodus (assembly GCA_026686955.1). Classification (NCBI taxonomy): domain Eukaryota; kingdom Metazoa; phylum Chordata; class Actinopteri; order Perciformes; family Serranidae; genus Epinephelus; species Epinephelus cyanopodus. The sequence goes on along the minus strand of CM048937.1, from coordinate 20,002,490 downwards.
AAAAGTCACATGCTTTCAAACACATACTGCGAAGTTTTCGTCCTGTCCGATGTGACGTCAGAGTTCTGTTAAAGCAACACACGACGATGTTCAGAGAATTAGAGAGGATCTACAGCTGAGCCCTGAGGAACTCCTCTGATCCTGACACAAGCTGCTCTTTGTTCATCATTACACAGACTTGTTCTGTTTTTACTTTAAGACCAAGGCTTCCTCCTCCTCCTCCTCCTCAGCGCTCTGTCATCAGCCTCAGGCTCTCCACACACACAGATAAAACACACAGAAACAGAGTCGTGAGAGCAGAGGTGGTGACAGCGCTATTTTCAACCCAGCCTGGAAATCTGTGTGTGTGTGTGTGTGTGTGTGTGTGTGTGTGTGTGTGTGTGTGTGTGTTTAACCATCTGACAGTGATAAATGTAGAAACACAGTGAGCGCCTGTTTTTCAGTGTGTGTGCGTTTGATTGCTTTGTGGGTAATAAAAACAATCCTCCAGCTCATGCTAATCACTTTAAATGTCTCTGTCTCACTCACTCTCTCTCACACATACACATACACACACACACACACACACACACACAGGTCTCCCTGTCCGAACAGCCTCCGTCTCCGCAGCACACACACGTCACCCGACCTGCCCCCCCTGAAGTCCGCCGCCTCATCGTGAACAAGAATGCTGGAGAGACGCTGCTGCAGCGCGCCGCCCGCCTGGGATACGAGGTGAGGAGACATAAATGGTTTTTTGGGGAGTTTTTCCTGATCAGCTGTGAGGGTCCAAAGGACAGAGGGATGTCGTATGCTGTAAAGCCCTGTGAGGCAAACTATGATTTGTGATATTGGGCTTTATAAATAAAATTGATTGATTGATTGATACAGGTATGTGGACAGTGGGCGGGGTCAGGGAGCACCACACAGTTTCCAAGCCGCAATCATTTGGTGAGCAGAAGAAGAAGACAAGACGGCGTTCATCTCCTCACTTTGTCCTCTTCAGGTGGAGACATGATAAAGTCCCAGTGTCCTCAAACGAGACAGGTTGATGTCATCACATGTGGACACAAGGTTGTTAGACACTAAGATCTCGTGGACTGATAGAACTTTGACAAAACAATAAACTCTGACGGTGTCGTGAAGTTTCAGAGACAATTGAAATCCTGTGGCGCCGGCAGGTCAATGATACCGAGCTTCATTTGGTCTGAAACCAGCGTGAATCTGTTTAAGGGCCTCTGGTCTCATGTCCCTGTCCTCATGTCACCTTGTGTCCAGGAGGTGGTGCTGTACTGTCTGGAGCGAAGGATCTGTGACGTCAACCACCGAGACAACGCCGGGTACTGCGCCCTGCATGAGGCCTGTGCCCGCGGCTGGCTGGGGATCGTACGCCACCTGGTGGAGCACGGAGCCGACGTCAACTGCAGCGCTCAGGATGGAACCAGGTACGAGTATGCGCTGGTGTACACCTGGACCAGAGTCTGTGTCTGGTCTGACTGTACAGGTCTACAGAGTTTATCTGACAGTTCACTTTTAAATGTTGAAATAAGACCTGAAATGCTCACTGTGGTTTGAAGGAAGGAACAGTTCGATCGACCATACACATATAAATCACAGAATCACCTGCATGTAGCTGAGTTTGATAAAAACATCAGGAGCTAACACAGAACCCTGTGTTTCTCCGTCTGGAACCAGAACAATGCTTTATGTTTATTTCAGAGCTGATTTGATTTTTTTATCTGATCTGAACAACATCACAGGTCATTAAATGCCTCCTTAAATTTAAACATGAAGATGACCTGCTTCCAGGAATGAGTCCATGTCGCCATTTTGACGTTTTATAAAGGCAACAATTTATAGTTTTGTCTCGTCGTACTTGCCGTATATCAGAATGTATTCATGTTAGAGCTGCTGAAATTATGACATCAGTCAAACTCTGGACTTCTGTCTGGAGTACAAATGTAGAAATGTCCATATGTTTTTATCCTGTTCCCAATGCACCAATTTTTCCTTGGATGGATCCTCGTCACCATTAGTGTTGGCTATTCTTATTATTTATAATACTTCCTGTTTGTCTTCAGGCCACTGCATGACGCCGTGGAGAATGACCACATGGAGGTGGTGCGCTTCCTGCTGGCCTGTGGCGCAGACCCCACCCTCACCTCCTACTCTGGACGAGGACCAATCAACATGACGCACAGTGTTGCCATGGAAACCTTCCTGGAAGGTAGGACGGGGATGGGGCAGAGTTACTCTGTAGCATTTCAGTCTGCTGCCATCTTGGATTTGTGGAGCCAGAAGTGACCATATTTGGATGAGAGGGTGGAGCTAACCGTAATGCTAGCTGCTTGCTTGGTTAGCACAGTGCATTTACAGCTACGATAATGCTCGTGCTAATTTAGAGTTCACTCATGGTGCCGCAAATTTGACAATTTCCACCAGTAACGCCATCCCGAAACACTGCAGTGGAAAAGCAGCTGGCTAACTCATCACACGTTTCAGACGTTTTTCTTATAAAAGTAACGCGCCCAAATGAATGACTGCTTTGCTGATAGGAGTCAACAAGGAAACAGTCCTGGACTGTAAGGGGGGAGGTTGGGGCAGCGGAGGGGTTGTGCAGACTTTCAAATGGGACTAACAGAAATCCGAACTTTCAAACAGGACTTTAACAAAAAACACAGACTTTCTAGCAGGACTTTCAAAAAAAAACGCAGATATTCCAAAAAGACCTTCACAAGAATGCAGACCTTTAAAGGGAACTTTCACAAAAAAAGCTTTCCAATGGATCCAGGAGCTCCTTACTCTCTGAGCAGAGGACAAGATCAGCCGCCATATGACATGGAGGCTAAATGATTGTTATTGTTTATAAAGAGCTGCTGACACATATGTTACATGGTTCTGTGATGTCATCATGCTGTCTATAATCACACAAAGACGTACAGAAGGGACGTCGTAGCAGCTCTGTGGCGCCACCTGTGTGTGGAAGGAGTGATCATGGACAGAAATAAAAAGATAGAAGAAATAAAAACAAAGGATGAAACAGATTCAAAGCAAATGAGCGGAACGTCAGAGTCAACGAGGAGGAAACAGACGAGAGGAAAGAGACGCTACCTCGCTGAGTGTGTGTGTGTGTGAGAGAGTGTGTGCGTGTGTGTGTGTGTGTGTGTGTGTGTGGCAGTAAGCTGTTCTGGGATTCAACAGCCAAGCCTCATTAAACCCCTCTGGAGAGACGGAGGGAGAAAAAAGAGAGATGGAGAGAACAAATACAGGCAGGGAATGGTAATCAGACCGGCTGCCGAGCACACGCACACACACACACACACACACACACACACACGCACACACACACTCCTGCCAGAATCCGTCTCCTCAGTGCCAGGCGCCGTGGCGACATGCCGGCACCGACTGAGCACAAACACTCATCTTCCTCTCGCCGTCTTCCACTGTGTGTGTGTGTGTGTGTGTGTGTGTGTGTGTGGCTCTATTGTTTTCATCTTGCCGCCTTTGTCCTCTCTGATTGGATGGCTCTTTGAGCGACCACAGAAGCCACTGACTGTGTCCCTCTGTGTCTCTGCAGACTATCTGTCCGACCTCCAGGGAAGGTCGAAGGGCGATCCAGGAATCTGCTGGGAGTTCTATGGCAGCTCAGTGTGCGGTTAGTCCACACACACACACAAACACACACACACACACACTATCAACGACCCGGACTGAGGACATGTTTCAGATGGACAGAGATGAGGTGCAAGTGATCCTGAAAGACCGAGTGTCAGACCATCAGCAGAGATGGTTCAGGTTCAAGAACCACTGCAGACACCTGTAAGACCACGTGTCCATATTTGGTCCACGTCATGTCATCATCCGCTTAAGTCCACGTGGGTCCACTTTGGTCTACAGTTAAACCAGCCGCAGCCGCCTCACCTCAGTGAAGTTAGTTTTAAGTTGGATGCTCAACAGACTTCAGACCAGTAAACGTCTTCCCACAGTGCTTCTTGAAGACAAGCATGCTTCCTTGGTAGGACAGGTCCGTCCAAATCGGGTGCTAAAGAGACGAGCCAAGACTCTGTCTTAAGAATTGCTTATCACACATTGGAACAGGTTAGCGAGTGCCCAGGTGTGCGTTACTGAATAGGCCCCACCTTCAGTTTCCAAAAGTGGTCTAAAGAAAGGACTCTGTCCTTGGTAGAATTCAGAGGACTATGGTGGGATTCGGTGAGGTAGCCTCCTTGAAATTCAGCCGTTGGCGGATCCTTCCTTGACCTTGAGAAGTACCAATAGATTCTTCCTGTTTCCCTTTCTGAATGACAAACACAGACCTCCGCCATCTGCTGGTATTTCCTGTCAGGCAGGCCCAGAACGTACGTGCTAGTCGGCCGTTGGCTGTAGTCTTTGTGGTGTGCTCAGGTGCAACTTTTTAGTCGAGACACAGAAGACATGAGGCAACAAATCAGTCAGCCTTTGTTCCCACTAGTTCTTTGAAGTTGATTTGGTGTGGTGCTTCTTTAATAACTACTGCCCAACCACTCAGGGCTAAAGAACTACAGAGAACACTGAGTTTCATTAAGAATGTCCACACTCTTTGTGTCTCTACAGAACCATCCAGTGAAGGGGGACAGTATAACATTCTTGCTGACCCTCCGGGGCCTGAGGAGGAGGAGGAGGATGAAGAGGAGGATGAAGATGAGGAGCAACGTGCCAGGAGGGAGGTGTTTGAGTTTGAACTGTCCGACCGACCGCTACTCCCCTGCTACAACATCCAGGTGTCCTGTCCCAGGGGTGAGTCCAAAAGGCCAAACACAGAACGGTTGACTGAAGGTGGGAGGTCAAACATATTCTGACTCATAGTTGTTGGACCAAAGGGACCAGAGTTAAACATAGTAGGACTAAGGCCCTGAAGTGACTGGGGCTAAAGATAATAGGACTAAAGGACCTGAAGGGACCAGGGGTAAATGTTGTAGTATTAAAGGATCTAAGGCATGACCCACTCTACTCTGCCTCTGATTGGCTTGCCCTGATATTCTTTCTCTAACCCTGACTAAGGCTGGATATCAGTATACCTGATACCTGTGAACCTTCCAACCACAACTTAAGCAGCTGCCGACACAATGAGGCTTGAACATGGACCACTCTGATTCCATGTCCCCAACCTGGGAAGTGGGAGTTGAAGACCTCATAGACAGGGGTTCTCAGCCAGACTTTCCTAGTTCACCCTCAATACATGTTTGGGTTTACCAGGTCTGTCCAGAAGCCTCCCCCATCATCTGATTCAACTCACCACCAGGTGGTGATCAGCTTACAGCTCTGTTCTTCTCTAGTTAATCATCGATCTTTGGCCTCAGGTGTTCTGGTACCAGGCACACTTATGAACCTCCTTGTACTCAAACATGGTGTCTGTTATGGCCGATTCATGATTGGCAGAGAGGTCCAATAACAAAACACTACTTGGGTTTAGGTCAGGTAGGCTGTTCCTCTCAATCACCCCTCCAGGTTTCTCCATCTTAGTCCACGTGATCGTTGAAATTACCCCAGAAGAACTATAGAGTTCCTGGTCTGTACCCTTTCCAGGACACTGCCCAAAGATTCCAAAAAGGCCAGGTACTGTGTAGAGCAAAAGCAAAGCCACCAGTCAGAGACCTCTCAGTGACTCGCCTTGAATCGAGGCAACCCTCTTGTTCCCTGGGGACGACCCCAACACAGCAGTGCCTGGCCAGGGGCTTGTGAGGTTGCATTCACACCGGGTGCCAATAAAACATTTTGCAAAAGTAAATTAAATGTAAAATCAAAGTAAAGACGTGATTAGACACAAATTCCTGACGGACAGCACAATGGGCGCAATGGACGTGGAGTATGTGAATTCATAAGAGTTGAAAACTCTAAACGTTGGGGACCGATTCACGCGGCGATAGCCAATCAACATTAAAGACGTGAAGCGAATTCCTGCCAGGGGGGCAATGGACGCAATGCGAATGATGTGAATAAAGAGCTGTGAATAAAGCAAGTGGCGTGAGGGTTAGGGTTAGAGTATTCAGATCCTCCAGGGACGTGTAACACAGAGAAAGTACCGGAGGAAGTTCATTCATGGATTTAGCGATTTTACACATGTATTACGCAAGTCAACTCAAAATATTCTAGCAATAAAACTCGCATGAGTAACATGATGTGAAAATTGGCCCTGCATCGAGCGTCCCCACACCACCCGCAACCTCTCACCACAGGCAGGAGTTTGATTCCTGAACCAGTGCTGTATGTATAGGGGAACCCAACCACCTCCTGCGCCAGCTCCAGTTTCTTCCCCACCAGAGAGGTGATGTTCCACGTCCCCAGAGACCAGACCCACATACCTGCTGCCCAGCTTACAGTGCACCCGACCCCGGTGCTGATCCCTTAGAGTGGTGGGTCCTCAGGGCGGCAGCCTGAAGGTGCACCACCACCCGCCGGTATGACATTGAATATTTTGCTCTGCTCAGCATTCTGCAGGGTTCTACATGATCTAAAAGAACCCAGAACATCAGCTTTTATAAATCTGTGTGTGAAATTTTTCAGTGTGAGACTGAATCTGAGCTGACGAACCCAACACAGGCCACACCCACTCACACACAATTTGTCTTTTCTTCCTGTCGTTCACACTCACACGTTCCCTCAGTGTTGTTTTAACACTTCGCCTCCTTTCACATTCACACACACCAATTAAGGCGGCAGAGGAGGGAGAGAAAAGATCCTCTGGGGAGGAGACGCTGGGAGAGATAAAGGCAGGACAGACGGAGAGGTCGTTAACGAGGATTGCATCGCCGTGGCGACGCGGCTAATTGGCTTCCACTTCGTCTTCCTCCCCTGTCGCTTCCCCCCTCCTTCTCCTCCTCTCTTTCTCCTCTTCTGCCACTCTGGTTTTTTTCGCTCTGTGTCTGATGTGGTATTAATGGCTCCTCCCGGGTACAAGGCCACCGGGTACTCACACACACACACACACACACACACACACACACACACTGGTTGTTTAACATTCCAGCAGCAGCCGGCTTTAAAGCAACATGTGGCCTTGTCCGCCGCCGTGTGTGTTAAACCCTCATCCGCCCTTGACATGCACATGCACACACACACACACACACACACATTGACGTGCAAAAACACACACACACTGACAGACATTGTGAATCAATAACAGCTCTGTCGATATGGACGCTGTCCTCAGCAGCAGGAGACAGGCCGTCTGTGTGTCTTCGTCCCTCTGAGACAGACTGAATGTCTCTGATAAAACACGCAGCCATCTTTAAAACATGAATCCGTGAATCTCCGTCCTCACACAGGTCTCATGTTTGTTTTGACCTCTGTAATGTCTCCTTATTGAAACCGTGTCTGATGTCCTCAGTGAGTCGTCCTGTGTCTCTGAGCGATCCATGTTGGACAATATTCACCTGATCAATGAGACGTTTAGTTCTTATTACGTCTCCAGGACAGTCTGTCTCATTCTCATGATCCTATCTCAAGAACACGTTGAGGGAACTTCCTAAAATTTGGCACAAACATCTACTTGGATTTGACAATGAACTAATTAGATTTTGGTGGTCAAATGTCAAGGTCACTGTGACCCTCTGTTCATCTCACTGTTGTAAACGCGGTATCTCAATAACACCTGGAAAGACGGTCTTCATAGTTGGCACACACGTCCACTCAGACTCAACAATCAACTGATTCAAATTTGGTGGTTAAAGTTCAAGGTCACTGTGATCTTACATCTGTTTCATTCTTGTGAATATGATATTTCAAGATCGGCATAACGAATTTCCTCAAATTTGGCACAAACATTCACTTGGCCTCAATAAACTGATTAGGATTTTTTGGTTAAAGAGCAAGGTCACTGTGACCTTGCACCCAACTCACTATCCTGAATGTGGCATCTTGAGAACACCTTGAGGGAATTTCTTAAAATTTGGCACAAGTGCCACTTAGACTTAACAATGAACTGATTAGAATTTGGTTATCAAAAGTCGAAGTCACCGTGACCTTGCATCTGTTTCATTCTTTTGAACCCCATATCTCTAGAAAACCTTAAGGGATTGTCTTTAAAATTGGCACAAAAGTTGGCCTCAATAAATTAATAATTACATTTTGGTGGTCAAAGGTCAAGGTCACTGTGACCTTGCATCAGTTTCATTCCTGTAAAAGTATATCTCAAGAACACATTAAGGACATTTCCTCAAATTTGTCCACTTGGACTTGACCACTTACTGATTAGAATTTGTTGGTCAAAGGTCACTGTGACCTTGCATCTGTGTCATTCTCATAAATCTGATATTTCAAGAACACCATAAAGGAAATTCTCAAAAAACGTCGCAAATGTGGATTCGACAGCTACTTAGATATTGGTGGTCAAATGTCAAGGTCACTGTGACCTTTAAATTTGGTACAAGCATCCACTTGGAATCAATGATGAACTGCTTAGAATGTGATGGATGCAAGGTCACTGTGATCTTGCATCCGTCACATTCTCATAAACGCAGTTTCTCAATGACAACTTGAAATAAGGTCTTTCAGATGATCCCATTCTTCTGAATGCGGTATCTCAAGAACATTTTGAGGGAATTTCTTCAAATTCGGCACAAACGTCGACTTGGACTCAACAATTAACCACGTAGAAATTGTTGGTCAAAGGTCAAGGTCACTGTGACCTCACAGAACATGTTTTGGTCAGAGCATAATCTTCACATTTATCCTGTCAGAGGTGTAACCAGAATGTAAGACATACTGAAATCCTGTTTTTACTCTCTGTATGTCCTCCCTCCAGCCCCAGGAACTGGCTCCTCCTCGCTGACGTCCTGGGTCGACTTCGGATGACGTCTCGGTCTTTCCGGCGTCTCTTCCCGCAGCTCAACGTGCAGTCCATCCCTGAGGACGAGTTCTACCGGCAGGCGTCCCTGTCTCAGCTCCTGACGGGTCCTGATGAACAGGAGCTGGCATCCTTCAGGCCGGACGTCAAGGACCCTTTGGAGCTGGTGGAGGCCACCCCCGAGCTGGCTGGTATGCTTGGCTCCTCCCTGGAGTTCGTGGACAGTCGCTGGGACTTGCTGGAGGTTTCGCCACCTCCAACGCCGCCCCCACCACCAATATCAAGATCATCACAAAGACCTGTACAACGCTTCCCACCACTGCTGGTACCACAGCGACAGGGCGTGACAGGAGCCAGTGCTAAAGTGGACAGTGTGTTTCAAACCGGACGGCAGAGTCCGGACGGTGCAAAGAATTTAAAAACCTGGGATACTCTGCTCCAGCAGCTAAAATGGAAACCAAAATGGCCACTAGTATTTGGGAACCACAACAGTTAGGAAGTAAGAACGCTGCAATACCTGCAAAGCCAAACTTGACCGTGACCGCCAGCGTCTGGGAACCACAAAGGTATCGGAGTAAGAACACCGGGATCACCAGTCTGACTCATTCAGACTCTAAGATGGACTCAAACATGTGGGAACCACAAAGACAACAAAGTAAGAACACTGGGATCCCTAACCCTGCTAATCTGGACTCTAAGATGGACTCCAGCATGTGGGAACAACAACGCCATCGCAGTAAGGATCCTGGGATCGCTCATTCTCAGATGGACTCAAGCTCCTGGGAGGACCAACATCCAGGAAACAGATCCACTGTGAACACTTCTTTCAAGTCCGACCTGGCGGTTAGTGCTAGCATGTGGGAACTGCAGCGACTGCGCAGTAGGAACGGTGTGACCTCGGATGCAAAGGTGGACGCCGCTCTGTCAGATCCACAGCCGATACCCAGTAAGAACACTGCTAATCCTGCTAATGTTAATGGTGCTGCAGATGCTAACACGTGGAAACGACAGAGTCACAGGAGTAAGACTGGCAAGGTTTCTGATTCTACAAAACCAGGTGCTTCGGTTGATGGAAGTGTTGGGGAACCACAACAACTGCAAAGTCAGAGCGCTGGGATCTCCAGCCCCTCAAAGCTGAATGCTACGGTGGATGCTAACAAGTGGGAACGCCACGGAATAAAGAGAGTGGGCAGTACAGGCACAGCTCCCAAAAGAGATGCTAACCTCTGCAACACCCACAACGATGGAGGTAAGACCATAAAGATGGACGCTGCCTGGCAGAGGAACCTGGGTAATGTCAGAGTCCACATCAGGGACCTGGGGATGAAGGTGGCGGGAGGTGCCATCCACAGAGATGTTAAGAAAGAGCAAGGGAAGGGCGCTGCAAAGGGCGCCAGGGTTAAATCAAGGTCATGACATCACAGTGTAACCAAGGAAACAAGAATCCAGTTGACTGTATAAGACTTTGACGAGTCGTGCTGAGCTGCTGTTGAATATAGTTCAGAACTGCATTGATAACAAAATCAACGATTTTACACAAACTGTTGAAATGTACATGTGAACGCTGTAATTGTGTGAAGACCATGTTTGGACACTGAGACAGACAGACCGTCCTCTGTGGACAGATAGAATGTCCCCTGTGGACAGACTATAATGGTATGCTGTGTGCTGTTTGTACACTGCACATATGTGTCTTTTTTATTTATTAAGGACAGACGTCACTGTTGTTAAATCTGGCCTTTGTACATGGAGTCTGGTGTAAATACGATGCAGTTCCTGTCACGTGCTTCGTTGGTCGGGACTTTGTTTGTTCGCTCTGTATGTAATTTTATATTCTACTTCCTGTTGGATTTCCTCACCAAACTATTTATTGTCCAATAAACATAAAGAAAATGTGTCCAATGTCCAATTTCACCTTCAATACAAAGATTAGCTACCAAGTAATAGGACTTTATAACTGTAAGCATCACAGAGGCTCCCAACTAGCTGCTTCACAATGAGCTAGCTGTGTCTCATACCTGTTAGCATCATACAGGGTTACAGTCAAGGGTCTATATATGTGTTAGCATCACAGCTGTTTCCAATAGCTCTAAAGGGTCAAAGCTATTTTTGCTAGCAGTTTCTTTACACCTGTTAGCATTATAATTGTTTGCAGCTAACTGGATATTACCAGGACTACTAATCTTAATTCTGTTAGCATTGTAAATATTTCCAGCTAACTGGATATATCGATAGGCGGCACAATGGTGTGGTGGTCAGCATTGTCGCCTCACAGTAAGAGGGTTCCTGGTTCGACCCCAGGAAGGAGCCCCTCTGTGCAGAGTTTGCATGTTCTCCCTGTGTCAGCGTGGGTTTCCTCCAGGTGCTCCGACATGTTCTCGGACGGACTCTTGTTAGCAGCTAGCCCAGTAGAGACGGACTCTCGTAAGCAGCTAACCCAATAGAGACAGACTCTTCTTAGCGGCATGCACAGTAGAAACTGACTCTCGTTAGCAGCTAGCTGCTCCTGGTTCCACAGTTTGCAGCTGCGTGGCAGCTGCAGCGCATGCTGGGACACGTGTCAGTGTGTGCGTGTGTGTGTGTGACTACTTCCTGTAATGTGAAACAAAGTCAGACTCATTCATGATGCTGTGTCCTGTCTGTCTGCTCCAACGGTCGTCCACGGTCTTTCATCCTGATTTGAGTGTGTGTGTGAATGACTCATACACACACACACACACACATTACACACACACAGCAGGATAATAAATGTGGGCGAGTGAAAAGGAAAAGAGACGTTGGCACAAACACCTCTCTGCTCACACAGGAAACTCATGTTCCTCTGAGACTTTCAAAATAAAACACAGCAGATCCGTCATGACTTCATTGTGTCTGGACGGCGTCACATCAGTAACGTCACCACAGGTCCAACTGAGGATCATCTGCGTTATTTATCAGTGTGTGTTCTAATTAAAGTCGAAGACACTGTGACAAATATTGACCAAACCTCCTCTGATGTACGGAGACACATTTGTGTCCAGATTATTGATGTCAATGTGAAGTCTGTAAATATAAAACACACTCACAGAGGCAGACGGAGACACCACCTTACTGGAATCAGACAGATGAGTTCACAGTGTCTCTCTCTCTCTCTCTTTCTGTCTCATTGTGTCATACAGATTACTGTTAATTTATCATGTTGATCTGTACGACATCTATTGCACGTCTGTCCGTCCTGGAAGAGGGATCCCTCCTCAGTTGTGTTCTTCCTGAGCTTTCTACCGTTTTTTTTCCCCGGTAAAGGGTTTTTGTTGGGGAGTTTTTCCTGATCGACTGTGAGGGTCCAAAGGACAGAGGGATGTCGTATGCTGTAAAGCCCTGTGAGGCAAATTGTATTTGTGATATTGGGTTTTATAAATAAAATTGATTGAATTGATTGACAGTGACCTTTGACCTCTGATAACTAATGTTAAATCAGTTTATCGTAGACTCACTGTGACCATTTGTGCCAAATCTACCTTGTCAATGCTGTGCTACAACCACAAACATTTAGCATTCAACACGATGCTAGCTAGATGTAACTAACTATCATGATTGTTTGTGTTATCTAGCGTTAGCCTAGCCACCCTACGGAGACAGATTTGTGTCAACATTATTTGTGTTAACAGGTTGATAATCTGTGTGTTAATGTGAAATCTGTAAATAAAAAACAGCCTCCATAAATACAAAAAATAAAAGTGTAAACGCTAATATGAAACAAATACAAATACAGAAACTGCACAAATTAGTTAAAAAAGTAAAATGTAAATTCACAAGCGAAAAAATAGATTCACAAATATCTGTTTGAAAGTTGTAAATATTCACAAATGTTTTTCATTTGGTTGTAAATTATTAAATGTATTTATAGATTTTTAATTGTTTGTTTATTTGCAGATCTGTTAAGACATTTCAGTAGAAGGTGATTTTACATTTGTGAGTTTTGTAATCATTGAGTAGAGATCTAGAATGCTCCTGTCACTTGCAGGGGGATCAGACTGTGATGCCACGATGCCGAGTTTTGTAGGAGTAGGTTTTTTTATTTAGTGTGAGTCTATCTCTTTGGCTGATGTCACTAAGGTTGTTATGGCTGTGCAAAGTACTACCTGCTCTTTGGACCCTTTGCCAGCATGGGCTGTTAAGGAGCTATGGTCAACATTAGGATTATATGTTTTAGCTATCCATAATTCTTCGCTCTTCAGTGGGGTCTTTCCAGCATGTTTTAAGACTGTTGTGGTTAAACCCTTATTGAAATTTTTTTTAGATCTACACTCTCTGGTAAACTACAGCCTGCCTGTCTCGAATTTGGCCTTTTTATCAAAAATCTTTGAGAAAGTGGTCTCAATCCAACATTTAAAATTTTTATCACTAAATGATTTATTGGAGCCACTACAGTCTGCTTTCCACCCAAATCACTACAGAAACAGCACTTAAAAGAGTTGTAAATGACCTATCACTAGCCATAGACTCAGACTCAACATCTGTTCTCTTGATGTTGGACCTCAGCGCTGCATTCGACACAGTGGATCATTGTATACTTTCAAACAGACTTGAAAATTATTTTGTCATTTCAGGTCAGGTGCTCAAATGGTTACGATCTTACCTATCAGAAAGATCTCAGTGTGTTTTCTACAATAACATGTCTTCTGATTCTTGTCCTGTTAGGCACGGGGTCCCTCAGGGCTCCGTCCTGGGTCCATGGTTGTTTTCACTGTACTTGGCACCACGAGGTCAGATCATACGCTCTTTTGGGATTCAGTTTCATTGCTATGCCAATGACCTGCAAATTTATACGCCCGTTGTTGCAGGGAATGGGTCTGACTTGGACAAACTTACATCCTGTTTGGCTGCTATGAGGACCTGGCTATCAACTAGCTTTCTGCTACTTTACTGAGATGTTAGCTATTAGAGTAAAGTCATCAAACTGGTGACTTCATTTTGCTGGTCCGTCTCTTGATGATTGCGTTATTAATTGCAAGGACAGGGTAAAGAATCTTGCTGTGGTCTTTGATCAGACCCTTTCATTTGACCTGCATGTAAAGGAGGTGACACGGGTAGCCTTTTTCACCTCAGAAAAATTTGCTAAAGTTAGATCTGTCCTCTCATTGGAAGATGCTGAGACCCTTATCCATGCTTTGTGACATGTAGGCTGGATTATTGTAATGTTGTTTCATCAGGGTTGCCTAAGAAGAGTTTTCATGGTCTACATATATTCTGACTGGATCATCTAGATATGACTATATAACTCCCATGTTGGCCTCTCCTCATTGGCTCCCGGTCCAGGTTAGAGCTGATTTTAAGGTGCTGTTAATGACATATAAAATTTTAAATGTTCTGGCACCTTCCTACCTGACAGAACTCGTTGATTTTTATTTGCCTACACGGTCTCTTCGCTCTCAGGGGAGTGGTCGTCCGTGTGTCCCAAAGGTCAAAAAGAAGACTTTAGGTGGGCGAGCTTTTTCTCACTGCGAACCGACACAGTGGAACAACCTGCCTCTTGAAATTAAACAGGCTTGCTCGATTGAGGTTTTTAAAGCAAAGCTTAAGACCCACTTGTTTATTGCTGCATTTTGAGTCTTTGGTAATTTGCTTTTTTATGGTCAATCAGTCAATTTTATTTATAAAGCCCAATATCACAAATACAATTTGCCTCACAGGGCTTTACAGCATATGACATCCCTCTGTCCTTTAGACCCTCACAGCTGATCAGGAAAAACTCCCCAAAAAACCCTATACCGGGGAAAAAATGGTAGAAAGCTCAGGAAGAGCAACTGAGGAGGGATCCCTCTTCCAGGACGGACAGATGTGCAATAGATGTCGTAGATGGCGTTGTCCTGTTTTAAATGATCTTTGTGTTTTTACTAGTGTTGTGTAAATTTTTACTAAATTCATCTGGACAGCACTTTGATGTAAAGTGCACTACAAATACATTTATTATTATTGTTATTTACAGATTACACATTAAATAAACTGATACTGACACTTCTCAGCCTCCGTACTGAGCACTGTGCAGATACAGCAGGTAAATTACATTAGCTTGTTAATGGAGCTACGCTAACACCTCCCCCTGCCCCCAGTCTTGATGCTAAGCTAGGCTAACCACAGTGTGTCCCTGCTGTGACGGCGGGGCCACGGTGGAACATGACGGACAGTTCCTTTAAGCAGAGATAAACGGAGCCGCCGCCGCGCCTTTCTGTCTCTGTGTGTATTTTCCATCAGTGTGTGTGTACACTAAGTGTGTAACCATGAGTGTGTGTGTGTGTGTGTGGCTGCTGAGCGCCGACGAATTGAATTGCTAATGCGCCGCAGGGAGTGTGTGTGTGTGTGTGTGTTGTGTGTGTGTGTGTGTGTGTGTGTGTGTCGTCTGGCTGTTTAGCGAGACGAGCAGCGCTGCCGATGAATATTTAAACAGAGAGAGCAGCCATCATTTATTGATGTTGGTGGAGGGAAGATGAATAGTCTGTCTGTGTACACAACGCTCTGTTTGTGTGTGTGTGCGTGTGTGTCTGTGTGTGTGTTGGAAACAGCCGCCATCCGAGCGCCAGTCGACACTCCGTCCGTCCGTGAATCTGCAGACACCTGAGGACGAGTCCACGTCTCTGATTTTTCCCTCAGAAGGAGGGGGTTGAATCCTCCACTGTCGCTGCGTCTCTGTGTCGGGGGAGTTTGGCGTGATTTTCATAACTTAGCGACCCCGACATTCCAGCAATCACATTACTGCACCTAGAAAACTGGTCACATACATAAATCGGTCTCCCAACTCGTCACATACCACCGCTCTGTCGGTGATTTCAGTGTCAGAGGTGCTCCGACATGTTCTCCCTGTGTCAGCGCGGGTTTCCTCCAGGTGCTCCGACATGTTCTCCCCGTGTCAGTGTGGGTTTCCTCCAGGTGCTCTGACATGTTCTCTCCCTGTGTCAGCGTGGGTTTCCTCCAGGTGCTCCGACATGTTCTCCCTGTGTCAGCGTGGGTTTCCTCCAGGTGCTCCGACATGTTCTCCTCGTGTCAGCGTGGGTTTCCTCCAGGTGCTCTGACATGTTCTCCCTGTGTCAGCGTGGGTTTCCTCCAGGTGCTCTGACATGTTCTCCCTGTGTCAGTGTGGTTTCCTCCAGGCTCTGACATGTTCTCCCTGTGTCAGTGTGTTTTCCTCAGGTGCTCTGACATGTTCTCCCTGTGTCAGTGTGGGTTTCCTCCAGGTGCTCTGACATGTTCTCCCGTGTCAGTGTGGGTTTCCTCCAGGTGCTCTGACATGTTCTCCCCGTGTCAGCGTGGTTTCCTCCAGGTGCTCCGACATGTTCTCCCTCAGCGTTGGTTTCCTCCAGGTGCTCCGCATGTTCTCCCTGTGTCAGCGTGGGTTTCCTCCAGGTGCTCTGACATGTTCTCCCTGTGTCAGCGTGGGTTTCCTCCAGGTGCTCCGACATGTTCTCCCTGTGTCAGCGTGGGTTTCCTCCAGGTTCTCCAGCATGTTCTCCCCGTGTCAGCGTGGGTTTCCTCCAGGTGCTCTGACATGTTCTCCCCGTGTCAGTGTGGGTTTCCTCCATTGTCCGTAGGTGTGAATGTAAGCGTGAATGGTTGTCTGTCTCTATCGTGACCTGTCGAGGGTTAACCCCGCCTTTGACAGGTGGGATAGGCTCCGCCCCCATGACCTTCAAAAAATAATCAGTTATAGAAAATTATTTTTACACTCTGATTATTATTATTAATATTGACCCTAATGAGCCTCCATAGATCTGGCTTTGGTCTGGGGGGGGGGGGGGGGGGGGGGGAGCGTGAACACAACGAGACGAGTGACACAAAGAGAAAGAAGAAAAAGGTTCATGTCTCTGATGGCGAGCGTCAGGACGGTTTCAAGGCTCCCCGCTTCCTATTCACTCGCTCGCCCACTGCACCGGCTCTGTGTCTCTCTCACAGTCAGACAAGGTCACACACACAGAAACACACTCTCTCACACACAAAACACACACACACACACACACACACACACACACACACACGCACAGAAACTCTCTCTCCCACACACACACACACACACACACACACACACACACAGAGAAACACACACACACACACACACACACACACACACACACACACATGCACACACACACCAACTCACACACACACACAGAAACACACACACTCGTCACGCTTCGCTGCCAAACACTCTGTCTCTCTTTTCAGGGAGGAAAACAGGAAATCAATTAGACACCTCCTCACCTCTTTCCTTTCTCTCCTCACCTCTTTCCTTTCTCTCCTCCTCACCTCTTTCCTTTCTCTCCTCACCTCTTTCCTTTCTCTCCTCCTCACCTCTTTCCTTTCTCTCCTCCTCACCTTTTCCTTTCTCTCCTCACCTCTTTCCTTTCTCTTTCTCACCTGTTTCCTTTCTCTCCTCCTCACCTTTTTCCTTTCTATTCCTCACCTCTTTCCTTTCTCTCTTCACCTCTTTCCTTTCTCTTTCTCACCAATTTCCTTTCACTCCTCTTTCCTCTCTCCTCAGAATATTTCATGGTTGTATGATCGATCAACACTATACGCAGCAGGACATATTAGCGAGTAATATTAGCTAGTAACATTAACTAGTAATATTAGCTAGTAACATTTGCTAGTAATGTTGGCTAGTAACGTTAACTAATAATATTAGCTAGTAACGTTAGCTAGTAATGTTGGCTAGTAACATTAACTAGTAATATTAGCTAGTAACGCTAACTAGTAATATTAGCTAGTAACGTTTTGCTAGTAATGTTAACTAGTAATATTAGCTAGTAATGTTGGCTAGTAATATTAACTACTAATGTTGGCTAGTAACGTTTGCTAGTAATGTTGGCTAGTAATATTAGCTAGTAATGTTAGCTAGTAAAGTTAACTAGTAATCTTAGCTAGTAACGTTTGCTAGTAATATTAGCTAGTAACGTTTGCTAGTAATGTTGGCTAGTAATATTAGCTAGTAACGTTTGCTAGTAACGTTGGCTAGTAATGTTAACTAATAATATTAGCTAGTAACATTTGCTAATAATGTTGGCTTGTAATGTTGGCTAGTAACGTGTCAAAGCACCAGGTATCCTGCTGCATGTCCACTGCGTACGCTGACAGCGAAAGCAGTGGTGCGTGCTTTCAGTCAATTTATCTCCATGTCCAAGGAAGGTTCAAATGTTTCCTCTCACTTCTCACAGGTTTTAGAACAGCTACGAGTAAAACATAACCAGTCCTCTGCACACCGTGAACAGAGCCAAGGTGCGCTTGAGTGTTTCCAGCAGACGCTGAAGTTGTTGTTACGTGGCTACTGTGTGCAAATGAACACTGATTGGGAGGATGGGTTGCCAACACAGAGTACAGGATTTAGTCCAAATGAGTTAGTTTTTGGTCATTCTGTCGAGGGCCGTTAGCTGCTCTGCAAGATAAAGGAGGGAGGCTGAGCCACCTAAAAATTTGATTGATTTTGTAAACGGCTGTACTCTGTTACAGAGTTTGCAAAGAAAAAATTTACTTCTGCACAAGCGAAAATGAAACGTCTGTATGATCGGCGAGCTGAGCAGCGTGTTTTCAGCTCTGGGACCAAGTGTTGGCTTTGTTACCTATTGTTAGTTCACCATTCCAAGCCAGGTTCATGCGTCCCTATACCGCAGTGAAACATCTTTCAGATCCAAACTACGTCATTGCCACACCTGAGCGTCGTAAGCATCACCAACTTTGTCACATAAATCTGTTGAAAGCAAATCATCCCAGTGCGTTTAGCAGCAAAGTGTGCGGTTGGATGTTGTGCATCCAGTGTGTGTTGGTTACACAGTTCCAATATGTAGTGGAGTGTCGTGTGAGGATGGTTTGTCTAATAATGACTCGGCGTTGTACACTTAAAGATTCTGAGGTATTGGCTGATTTGAATAGCGTTGTGGGTCACTTGTCTGAGTCGCAGTGCACTGAGTTGATAGAGCTGATCGGTTGGTATCCGAGGTTGTCTGGAGATGAGCACGACATTGCTAATAAAACAGCGTTTTTACCACGTCAACCCTGAGAAGTGTAAATTGTTGGACTCTGAGGTCGAGTGTATGTCGGCAAATGGTATCACTGAGCCATCGTCTTCAACCTGGGTGTCGCCTTGTTTGCTTGTGCCAAAATCAGATAACACTCCTCGGTTCTGCTCTGATTACAGGAAAGTTAACAGTGTTACAAAACCTGATTCATATCCTTTGCCTCGCATGGATGACTGCATCAACCAGGTTGGTGCTGCTAAGTTTATTAGCAAATTTGATCTCCTGAAAGGTTACTGGCAGGCTCCTTTGTCTCAAAGGGCACAGGAAATAGCAGCGTTTATCACTCCAGCTGGGCTGTATTCTTATTCTGTCATAACTTTGGTTTGCGTAATGCGCCGGCAACCTTTCAGCATTTGGTGAATAAAGTGGTTGGCGATTTGGAAGGCTGTGCAGTGTATTTGGACGACGTTGTGGTTTATTCAGATACTTGGTCTTGCCACAGCACTATTCGACCCCTTGGCTGAGGCGCATCTTACTGTTAACTTGGCGAAATGTGAGTTTGCTTGGGCGACAGTAACGTACCTTGGTCGGCAGGTGGGGCAGGGTGAAGTGCGTCCTTTGCGGGCAAAAGTGCAGGCAATTGATGAGTATCCGCCACCGCAACAACAATGGAGCTGATGAGGTTTCTGGGTTTGGTTGGGTACTACAGGGGCTTCTGTAGGAACTTTTCCACTGTTGTTGCACCTCTGACGGATTTGCTCAAAGCTAATGTGAAATATATTTGGTCTCCTTTGGTCCTTGTTTCTCCAATCTTACTCTTTGGAGATACGGCATATTATGCTCTGTCTAGAGCCTCATGCCAATAATTGTTTCATGTGTCTTCATTTTTCATCTTGTATGTCTCTCTCTTAAACCACTTCAAGGCACCAGTAGCTGGGATGGGATATGAACTACAAGGTGACGGATGGACAGGTGAACAAGTGTTGAGGTGATTCTGTAGGTTGTAGCGGTCCAGGGTTGGGACCCTGTCTTTATGTGGGGAGGGGGGTGACGGCCCCAGGGCCTCCACTAGGGTTAGGTGTTGGTGTTGTTGGTGTTTGTGTTCTTTTGTGGCTTGATTGGTTGAGGTGATTGGAAGCAGGGGCCTGTATCACGAAGCAGGATTAATGTCTTAGCGAGGTAACTTCAGGGTTAACCTGGTTTTAGGTCTCATGAAGCCAGTTCAGTTCTTATCGGGGTAGATCAGCATGGTAACTTACTCTGAACGGCTATCCTGCTCCGGAGCAGGTAAGTTCAGGGTTGAATCTGATCCTATAAAAAGCACCACCCACTGGCCAATCAGCTGTTCAGAAAAAATGACTCTGCTGACAGAAATGCAGCCCAGTCATGATGGGAAGTTTAATTAATTTGATTGATTATGATTTGAAAGTTTATTTTGAACATTAAAAAGAAAAGAAAGCAACAACAACAGACAATGAAAAGATTGTTCACAAAGGAGTGGAAAGAAGTCGAAATCTCATCCCACCCTTCATAAGAAAGAAACTGATCATTTGCAGACACTTAATAGCACCATTAATTAGTGCCAACATTTAGTTTTGTTGGAGGAAATGATCCCTGTTAAAGATAATGTGCCTAATTGACAGCTTTGCTGCTGGAAATGTGGACAGTAGCCTGTCATGTCTACACTTCATGGTGTTTGAGGGATTTTCCTTTTTGTTTTTAAAGAGGGAGACTACAGTAGGTATATTTTTGCGCAGCTGTTAATTTCTAACACAGCTCAATATCAGGATGATTTTATTCAGACTATCAATGTGGTGTTGATATGATTTAATTGTGGCGTCAGGTTTAAGCTGTATTGTAGCATATATAACGTTATGACAAAGACCAGTTTTATCAGACGCAATGATGTTAGACGATAATTGTAATACACACAGTTCATCTGCGCAGCATTGATTTCATGGGATTCAAGGGTGATCAGTGTCAGATGTGCAGGTACAGGTACTGTAGCTACTTGAACCACTGATGAGTAATTTAACCTACACATCATTTTATTTGCTACCTTGTGTTGTCTTGATTTTAATCTCTGATCCTCACGATAAATACTGTTATTCTCCTCACATACGGCGCGCTGTGAGGACGCTCAGTGATGCTGCGCTTCTCTCATGATGGTGATTGGTCCGCTGCCTGCGCGTTCACGGCTCTTGATAAAACAACTCTGGGTTGAGTTACTGAGTTGATATCCAGCGTCATGATACCGATTATCCTGATTGCCATTGTTAGGGTTAGTCAACCCAGGATAGGTCTGGGTAACCCAGGAAAGGTTGATCTCGCTTCGTGATACAGGCCCCAGCTGGCCACTGTCTTCAGCCCTTTAAAACCTGCCCTCCTGGCATCATGCGGCGTTGATTGCATTTACTTCATTCCTTAGCTTTTGTAGAGTTCAGTTTTGCATTATCTTGGTTATGTTGTTTATTCTTGAATTTTTGTTAAAATAAATTACTTATTTTTATGGGACTCCCCATGTGTTTCCTTATTTGTGATGGTCTTAGAGCTGGACCATAACAGTGTGAAAACAAACAAACAAACAAACAAACAGTGTAAAAACAAACAAACAGTTTAACAACAAAAAACAAACATAGTGGAAAACAAACAAACAAACACAGTGTAAGAACAAACAGCTGCAGTGTCATGGCGCCCTCTGCTGTTGCAGCTGATGATGATGATGTATTTAAGGACCTCTGTAAGTTTCACAGCTGAACCCTGCTGGCTGTGCAGCTGTTAGACGACTGTTACCATGGACACACACACACACACACACACACACACACACACACACACACACAGAAGGCACCACAGACTGATGGTGTGGTTCAGCTGGTGTCATGTGACCACAGCGCCTCCTGCTGGAGTTAATTCTCTCTGTCATGTTTATATGAACTATTATTATTATTATTATTATTATTATTATTATTATTATTATTATTGTTGTTGTTGTTGTTGTTTAGATCATTTACATTGTATTAACTTATAGAGAAACATTTGTTGACATGTTGTGTGTTATTGAAGTTCTCAGACCACATGGTGACCTTTAGTGACCCGCACCTGAACCGGATGTGTTCGGTCGACAGCCTGTGAACATCCGTGAAGGCGGGGCGGCTGCACTGTAAACACTGGTTAGCCGTTAGCTTCCCGTGTTAGCCTCATTTCAGTGTCGAGGAGTAAAGAGAGGAGTGAGACCGTAGAAGAAGAAGAATGGGTGCGTGCTGCTGGTGTTAGTGAGTTAATGCACTGTGTGTTAATGAGGACTGGTGTTAGCGGTGACGAGCTAACTCATTAGCTAACGTTAGCAGGCTAGCACTACTCCTGTGGTTTAACTGGACCCGCACGAGCCAAAACTCCATTCAGAAAACCTAGTTTTTTAACACTTTATGTTTTATGGAAGGGTTAGAGATGGAATACAACATGTCGCTACAGCTGATCTGTGTCAGCGATAGCTTAACTTTTATTCGGCGTAGATGAAACACACCGGGCGACGATTATTTTGAGTTAATGAACGCGATGTTAGGTGGTGTGAGCTAGCGTCTGTGCTGTGTCTCCACTGTACACATGGTCTCTGTATTCACGCTGCTGCACCCACATTCATTCATTCATTCATTCATTATAAAACTATAACTACAGTACAAGAGGCGCAACTATGGTAACTAGCTGTCATTAACACAAGCGTGTGTAACACAAAATAAAGGATAATATCTACAGCCTGTGATGGACTGTAAGGCGAGTTAAACACCGCTGTGTGCTCGTGCTAAAACGATCAAAACCCAGTTTCATGGTGCATTTGTACATCGCCAACAATCACCGAAACCTTAAATTAGGAGATTTGTTAATGGAGCTTGGCAGGGATTTGTACTGCACGCTTAAATGAGCAAAATTCAACTTTTCAGACTAAGTTGTTAAAAGTAGGAGTTTTGTTTATTAGATTTAGGCACAGAGTACGTTACTGATGGTGACATGATGTAGTTTAATGCACTCTGTTAGTGTGATGAGTGTAAGAACATTAAGCTGTGTAAGTACTGACACACCTTGCTGCACACATGCTCTTGTGTACACAAGTTCATCAATATCGACATTATTAATTCATATATAATATATAATTAATTATTATGCTGATTTAAAGTTTGGTTCATATATTTAGAAAACAGCTCAACTCCAGTTTTATTACGTCACTTGTGTGTCCAAAAACCAACAAACCTTAACTTCAGAGAGTTTTGGATGGAGTTTGGCTGGTACTGGTAACTGGCCATTTTGACAGAGGTGTTACTGTTATGGTGACATGTCAACATGTTCCTCCCCAGCTTCGCCTCCCCCCCTCTCCTCCCTGCGCCTCCTCCTTCCTCCTCTCCGCCTGCTCACGGCGGCCATGTGGCAGGTCGCTCGGCAGCAAAGCGTGAGGCATTATGGGATGCTGGAGGACTTTGTTTCCCTGGTGACGGAGGCCGTCCCGCAGCTGCTGACAGACAGGCAGAGGAGCCTGCTGCTGCTGGCGCTGAGAGTCAAGGTGAGGTCATTGTTACCTTGCATCTGCTTTATTCTCATGACCATGATTTGTCACTTCTTTAAATTTGGCACAGACATCCACTCAATGGACTCAGTGTTGAATTTATTAGGACAAAAGGATGAACAGATTCAATTTTGGCGGTCAATGGTCAAGGTCACAGTGACCTTGCACCTGTCTCATTCTCATAGATGCAGTATCTCAATTCATCAAATTTCACACAAACGTCCACTTGATTCAGTGACAAAATTATTCAATTTTGGTGGTCAAAGGTCAAGGTCACAGTAACCTTGCGTCTGGCTCATTGTCCTGAAAGTGGCAACTCAAAAACGCTGAGAGTTAAATGTCTTCAGATCAGGCACAAACGTGTACTTGGATTCAGTGATTAATGGATTAGGACCAAGAAATGAACAGATAAGATTTTGTTGGGCAAAGGTTAAAGTCACTGTGCCTTGCATCTGTCTCATTCTTGTGAACATGATATCTCAAGACTTCAGATTTGGCACAAACATCCACTTGGTCTCAGTAATAAACTGCTTCTGGTTTCATTCTTCTTCTGTGTAAACGAACGTAGATGTTTTTGCTGTGCACCTCCTCCAGGTGACCCTCAGTGACCCAGATGCTAATGCCATCCAAGCCCACCTGGATAAGATCCGCTCCGTCTCCGAGGCAACGGTGAGACAGGATGACTGTTACCTGTGTCTCAGGTGTATTTCTGTGACCTGTGTAAACAGGAAGTCACAGAGTTTTGTTGTGCCGGCAGGTGGACCAACAGGTGGATGAGTGGTGTTCAGCTCTGTTGACTCTGGCGGACAAACTGATGCAGAGTCCAACAGACACACAGCACCTCCTGCAGGTCAGTGCTGCGATGACATCATTGCCTTCACCATCATATCATCACACAGCAGTAGAGCGACAACATTGATCATTACTCAGGTTGTCTGTCCATCTATCCCATTCTGATGGACTCAATATCTCAAGAAGACACTCAGGGAATATCCTCAAATTTGGCACAAACGTCCACTTAAAGTCAAGAATAAACAGATAAGAATTTGATGGTCATAGTTCAAAGGTCAAGGTCACTGTGACACAACATTGGGTTCCTGAATGTGGTATCTCAAGAACACCATGTGCGAAATTTCTTTAAATTTGGCACAAACGTCCACTTGAACTCAACAGTGAATTAATTATGACAAAACAATGAACAGATTAGAATTTGGTGGTCAGAGCTCAAGGCCATTGTGACTTTATGCATGTCTCAGTGTTGCAAACACAATATTTTAAGAACATGTTGAGGGATTTATTTATTTTAAATTTGGCACAAACGTCCACTTTGAAATATGGATGAAATGATAAACTGATCAAGGTCAAAGATCACTGTGACCACGACTATCTCATTGATTCTTTTTTATCGTCACACGTAGAAGAAATATTTCCTTTACATCGTATCTCAAGAACACCTTGAGAGAATTTTGGCACAAGTCACCTGCCCTAAGTTCTTAAAATTTGGCACAAACGTCCACTTGGACTCAAGAATAAGATAATTAGATATTGGTGGTCAAGGGTCAAGTCACTGTGACCTTCTTGTGTCACATTCTTGTGAGCGTAATATCTCAAGAACACATTGAGGGATTTTTTTTGTCAAACTTGGCACAAACGTCCTCTCTCGGTCAAGAAGCAGTGATTAGAATTTGGTGGGCAAAGGTCACTGTGAACTAGTTTCCTGTTTCATTTCAGGAGGTGTTTGACCACAGCTTTGACTCCGCCCTCCAGTCCCTCATATCTGATTTCCTGTCCAGGATGGACCAACTGTTTCCTGTGCCGGACTTCAAACAGGTCCTCAGTCCATCCGTCCACACTCAGCTGACATTGTTTACAGTCTGTCAGTCACCATGACAACCATCTCTGCAGTGTTACCATGATGGATGAGTCTGATCTCTGCGTGGTGTTTCAGGCAGCCTCCTGGCTCGACGCTGCCCCCGGTGGTCTGGAGGACTGTCTGCAGGAGGCCGACAGGGACAACCTCAGGGAGCTGCTGACCAATCAGAGCTGTTTGCTGGGACATGTGACCACCACAGGTACGACATCACTGTTTCCTGTTTCAATTCACGTCATTTTACCTGACATCTGTTTCTTTTTTCCTCAGTGAGTCCTGACACGGAGAAGATCCTCCTCTCAGCCTGGTCCCACCCCCTCTTCACCAAACTAACCAATCCAGAGCCTCCTCCCGCCGACGCCCAGGACCAATCGGATCCTCTCCTTGACGTGGAGCTGGTGAAGGTGGAGGTGGTGGTGATGACAGAGGATGAGCAGGAGGAGGTAGAGGAGATTGTGATTGGTCAGTCTCAGGTGGAGCAGGAGGCGTCCAATGAGAGCTCAGCCGTGGGCGGAGACACACCTGTGATGGTGGAGTCGGACAGGTGAGGCAGCAGCTGTGGCCCCGATCATGTGACACCTGACGTGTGATCTGTCGATTAAACACCTTGTTTCCTCTCAGGTTGAAGAACTCATCTGGAAGATTGGCTGACCAATCAGAGAACACAGGTGAGACACATACAGGTGAGACACACAGGTGAGACACATAGAGGTGAGACACACATAGTTGTGACACACAGGTGAGACACACACACACAGGTGAGACACATACAGGTGAGACACACACAGTTGACACACACACACACACACACACACACACACAGGTGAGACACACACAGATGAGACACACACACAGGTGAGACACAAACAGGTGAGACACACACTTGAGACACACACAGTTGAGACACACACAGGTGAGACACAAACAGGTGAGACACACAGTTGAGATGGACACAGTTGAGACACACACAGGTGAGACACACTGACTAACTCCCACCTCTCTTCCCAGTCAGCCAATCAGATGCGGCCTGCTCTGAGGTCACAGCTAACGCTCTGTACAGCATCTCCCATAATTCCCAGCGGGTGGCTCACAAGTGTCCTCGGTGTGGTAAATGTTTTATCTACAGATCTCAGGTCAGTGTGAACCAGCACCACCTGGTGCCGTAGTACTACCAGTACATGTACTGCAGGAGTCATGTTTTACTACGACCACCTGTTCAGTCAGCTCAGGGGTGTGTCCGTCTACAGGTGATCCGTCACTTGCGTACCAACAAGTCCTGTGGGTTGGCGCTGACGACGGGCGTAGCTGTAAACATGCGGAGTGCACCTGAAGAAGAGCCCAGCCCCCCAGAGCCCCACCCTTCCAGGACCCACTCCTGTTTCCAGTGTAACGCCATCTTTGAAACCAAAGCAGAGTTGCTGTCTCACCAGCGCAGCCACCGGGCGCGCCCCATCTACCAATGTGGCCAGTGTGACAAGGAGTTCCACCACCTGTCCAGTCTGACCAATCACAAGCAGACGCACCTGGACAGAGGCGGGTTCACCTGCAGCAGGTGCGACAAGGTGTTTGAGTCAGCCAAAGAGAGAGACGCCCACCGGCTGCAGCACCGGCTGCCGGACCTCACCTGTACAGTGTGCGACCAGACATTCAGCTCTCAGACTCAACTGCTGCGACACCTGCAGACCCACTCTGTGGAGGGAGCCGAGCCCTGCTACAACTGTCGCTTCTGTGACCAGACCTTTTCAGGTAACTTCTGAGACCAGATCTTCTCAGGTAACCTCTGAGACCAGACCCTCTCAGGTAACTTCTGTGACCAGACCTTCTCAGGTAACCTCTGAGACCAGACCCTCTCAGGTAACTTCTGTGACCAGACCTTCTCAGGTAACCTCTGAGACCAGACCCTCTCAGGTAACCTCTGTGACCAGACCCTCTCAGGTAACTTCTGTGACCAGACCTTCTCAGGTAACTTCTGAGACCAGACCTTCTCAGGTAACCTCTGTGACCAGACCCTCTCAGGTAACTTCTGTGACCAGACCTTCTCAGGTAACTTCTGTGACCAGACCCTCTCAGGTAACTTCTGTGACCAGACCCTCTCAGGTAACCTCTGAGACCAGACCCTCTCAGGTAACCTCTGTGACCAGACCCTCTCAGGTAACTTCTGTGACCAGACCTTCTCAGGTAACTTCTGTGACCAGACCTTCTCAGGTAACTTCTGAGACCAGACCTTCTCAGGTAACCTCTGAGACCAGACCTTCTCAGGTAACCTCTGAGACCAGACCCTCTCAGGTAACTTCTAGACCCTCTCAGGTAACCTCTGACCAGACCCTCTCAGGTAACCTCTGTGACCAGACCCTCTCAGGTAACTTCTGTGACCAGACCTTCTCTGGTAACTTCTGAGACCAGACCTTCTCAGGTAACCTCTGAGACCAGACCCTCTCAGGTAACCTCTGTGACCAGACCCTCTCAGGTAACTTCTGTGACCAGACCCTCTCAGGTAACTTCTGTGACCAGACCTTCTCAGGTAACTTCTGTGACCAGACCCTCTCAGGTAACTTCTGTGACCAGACCTTCTCAGGTAACATCTGAGACCAGACCTTCTCAGGTAACCTCTGAGACCAGACCCTCTCAGGTAACCTCTGAGACCAGACCCTCTCAGGTAACCTCTGTGACCAGACCCTCTCAGGTAACTTCTGTGACCAGACCTTCTCAGGTAACTTCTGTGACCAGACCTTCTCAGGTAACCTCTGAGACCAGACCCTCTCAGGTAACCTCTGAGACCAGACCTTCTCAGGTAACTTCTGAGACCAGACCCTCCAGGTAACTTCTGAGACCAGACCCTCTCAGGTAACTTCTGAGACCAGACCCTCTCAGCTAATGTCTGTGACCAGACCAGCACATTTTATGGGTCGTAGGTGTACCTTAGTAAGTCACAAGTGTGCTTCAGTAAGCCCCCTGTGCTTTTTTAAGTCAGGCATGCTTCAGTAAGGTGCTGGCGTGCTTAAGAATGTCTAGGAATGCTGTAGAAAGTTAGGCACATTAGTAAGTCGCTAGTGCACTGAAGTAAGTCGCTGGCATGTTAAACTCATTTTAATAGTAGATTTACTGTAGTTCTGGTAGTTGATGTAGTTTAGATGTGTAATAGTGTTGAGATTCAGTCACCAGACCTCCTCGGTAATCTTAAATGTTCTCTGCAGGTGTGACCCAACTTCGTATCCACCAGCGAAACACACTTTCCGCTCATACCAGTGTGACCAGTGCAGCAAGACCTACGGTTCTCTGACTGGCCTCCAATCACACCGGGCGAGCCACACCACCGAGAGCCGCTTCCTGTGCCCGCAGTGTGGCAAACGCTTCAAGACCCGATGGGCTGGAGGGCCACCTGAGGACGCACACCGGGGAACGGCCCTACCGCTGCCCCTACTGCCCTAAAGACTTCACTGCACTCGCTGGCCTAAATGTGCACGTGCGCCGGCACACTGGGGAGCGCCCATATGTGTGCACAGTGTGTGGTAAGGGCTGGCCATCTGGAGGAGACCTGCAGAAACACATGAGGACTCACACAGGTGAACGGCCATATGTTTGCCAGGACTGTGGGAAGGCCTTCTCCATCTCCTGTCACTTGACAGAACACCGGAGGATACACACCGGTAAGACACACCACAGGGATATCTGGTAGTGATATGCTAAATGTTTTGGTAAGGGTCTGGTAGTAGGTATACTGAAGTTCTGGTAGAATCAGGTAGTGGATATGGCAAAATACTGGTGAGGGTCTGATAATGGATAAACTGAAGTTCTGGAATACACCTAATGGTGGTACTTGTACAAGTCTCCAGTGATGAACCCGTGGTCATTGTGCGTTTGGGGTCTTGAATCATCAGACACCCTCACCCAGGTGACCCTGCAGGGGGTTATCAGCCCCCATCCTGTGTCCAAAGTGCTCCCTGTTCCTTGTGTCCCCCCTTCCAGATCTACAGCCACTATGAGGCTTTTTTCAGGCCATGTGTGTGAGCAGGGCTTCAGTATGCGGTTTTAGTAGTAGATGTACTGTTCCTGTTATTATTGGCTCCCAACTTTTCCCACTTTCATGAAACTGTCCTTTCCTTCTGTCTTGTCCGACCATCCATCCTGTCTATGGTCCAGGAGAGAAGCCCTTCTCGTGTCCGGAGTGCGGCAAATGTTTGCGGAGGAAGTTTGACCTGAAGAAGCACATGTTGTCTCACAGTGACGTGCGTCCGTACGCCTGCGCCTACTGTCCGAAGAGCTACACCCGTAAGACTCACTTGAACAGACACCTGCTGACACACCGGACAGCAGACAGGAAGGAGGAGGTGCCGGAGACGGCTGATGAGGCCTGACCGGGACTCCATCCTGCTGTGGTGTCACTGAGCATGCTCAATCATCCATCAGGATCCGTGGTTGTTTGTTGTTGTTGTTGTTGTTGTTGTTTACAGACTCATAAATAAAGAACACTCCGTGGTTGGTGCGTACATGTGACGCTGATACTGATCACAAAGTGATTATTAATTATTGACCACAAGACCTGAACATGTCACGTTACTTTCTCATCTTTAATCACACAGTGTATTGATTATTATGGGATGTGTGTGTTGCCATGGAGATTTTGTATGTGCTCTGCTTGTTGTATAAAAGCTGTTGTGTTTCATATCCTGATGAGACGTTATTCAAACTCCGCCCCTGGGTTTAATGTTGGAGGAAGTAGACAGACTTTATTAGCATGCTCTTATTTTGACAGAACAGGAAATGTGTCGATACCTTTTCTGAACAGGTGATTGTCGTCATCTCTCTGATACCAGCCGCTCTCTGCTGAACACAATAAACTCAATTTAAAAAGTTCTGAGACACTTTGACCTCCTGAGACCCTGCGTCCTCATATGAGGACATCACGTCCTGCTTGGACCTGTAGTCCTACATCGTGGACACTTGTTGTCCCATCTAGTGGTAGTGAGAGCACAATACACTGATCCATGTAAAATCAAGATGGCTACCTCAAACTGGAACGACCAATGTTGAAACAGAGGAGGCGGCCCATACCATCACATGTCACCCACCTACACTGCGGCCTTCCTTCACCACACACAAGATGGCCGAGTGGATTGACGACTCGCAGGTGACCTTGACAAGTCTGTGAGGGGTCACGCCCTCACGAAGTCTAAAACCTGCAACTCCACAACAGTCAGTTAGCACTGAAGAAGCTTCTGAGGTGAGACGTCTCAAAGGAGCCCAAGTTCAGTTGCCTGAATGACGACATGCTATACGAAGATGTTTTTCATGATTTTGGACGACATGCTATACTATGACGTTTTTTCATGATTGTGGATGATGAAACTTAGATTAAAGTCTAATTAAGGTGCCAATAAACTGCACCGTTAAACAAACAACTCTTAACAAATAAACACATGCCCGTCAGGATAGCTTTTTCAGTGTACAATACAATGACTTATTTTGATGTAATACGCTACAATATTTTCTGACGTAACATACTACAACATTTTTGACGTACTTTACGACAACTTTTTTTGACAAACTATGACGACTTTTTTGATGTACTATACTACGACTTTTTTGACTCTAACTATTCTGACTTTTTTTTTTACAAACTATACTGATTTTTTTTCATGTACTATACTATGACTTTTTTGACGTAATGTACTACAACTTTTCTGACGTTCTACACTGAATTTTCTGTTGAACTAAATTGTGATTTCTTTGACTTAATATACTATGACTTTTTGACATAATATACTACGACTTTTTTTGATGTGCTACACTAACTTTTTTTATGTACTATACTACAACTTTTTCTTTTTGAACTATACATTAATAACACAAACACAAATTTCCATATTTAATTTTTTTTTATTAATTACATTTAAAAAGCATTATTTTCTTATAAGTATTTACTCAATCATTTCTTTAAGCTTCTTGTTATATAATTATATGTTTATTCCTTTAAGGACTGTTATTTATTTCAGCATTTTTATATAATTATGTATTTATATTAAAACTGTAAATGTGAAAATTATTCATTAAGGATTTGACTTTATAAATATTATAATCATTATTTAGAAAATATCTAATGATATCGTTTTTCATTTAATTGAAGCATTTTAGGATTTATTTCAAACAGAACAAAGCTTTAAAATAATATAAGTTTTTAATTATATGAATATTTATAATAATACATTCCTAAAGTTTTAAATAAACATTTATTAAATGAAGCTTTACATTTAAAAACAATTTATAATTGTTTATTCATAAAGCTTTAATTAAATAGTTACATATAATGATCTATTAGTAAACCTTTCAGCAAATTATTATTTATAATTATTTATTAATTATGCTTTATATTGAATACATTTTAACAATGATTTATTAATACAGCGTTAAAATTCATAAATATTTATGACCAGATGCTAATGAGTATTTAATATATATAAGTTGTGATGTATTTATAGATATTTCAATATTTCATTTTACAATAATTTATTTACAAAGCTTTCGATTATATAAATAATTATATTCAATCTTTTTTATTCTATATTTGATTATTCAAACATTTTCATTTCTTTATACATAATATTTATTCATTAATAAAGATTTTTAAAACATGACGTTTTAATTCACGCGAACATCTAGTCATTTAATTATATTCTTATTTCTATATTTAGTTTTGGCCCTCAGGACTCTCTGTACGTCGACAGAAGAAAAGTTTTTACTCCATAAAATAATATTTATGGTTTTATACAGAAAAAAAAAACATTTCAGGAAACAAAAAAAATAAATAAATAAAATAATGTTTGGATAAGCTCTTATTTTGAAATATGACTTCCTGTGTGTATGTAAACACGTGTACCTTGACAGGCAGCATCCTGCCCCCACCACAATAAGAGTCTCCTCCCTCCTCTGTCACACTGCGGTCTGCGGGCTCAGGATGCCTTCACGGTCCGGTCCCAGCCCACCTGCCGCTCACCTGTCGACGTGACGCGTGTGTACTTCACGGTCCCGGAGGAAACAGGTCCCGGTTCTTCCCTGACGAGCTTCAGATGCTCGCAACGGTGGCGGATTAAGGAGTGTACCGGCGGCTCGACCGACGCTGCGACGGCAGCGGCAACAACAACAGCCGGTGCGGGTTCATGTGTAGGTCCGCTCCGGTGTTCCGGTACTGCCGGTTAGCATCTAGCTAACGTTAGCTAACTGATGAGGATGAACGCGGCTGCAGTCCGGCCCCGCAGCCGCACCGGACACATCCCGTGACCGCGCAGCAGCGGCAGGAAATCTAACGTTACCGGTTTAATCCCGGACACTTCTAATTCGTGTTTTCCCCGACCTGCGTGTCTCCATCCCGGGGCCGCCCCGCGGACCACTCGGTCCCCGGTAAGAACCGTCCGAGCGGACTGAGGGAAGGTGACCGCCGGACACCGGCAGCCAAACAACGAGTTTTAATCTCAAACGGATTGTTTGGGTCTTTTTTCGCCTTCTGACGTCAGAGTGTTGATTGTTTACACCACAGATCTCTGTGGAGGATCCGGCTCCGGCCCGGATCTCCCGGACGAAGAGAACCTGAGGTTCGGGTAGGAAGAGGATCCGGTACCGACAGAAACGGACCGCGCCGATTATCAGAGGAAAAAACGCAGATTTAATTTTCAGCTCCATTTATTGAGGACTTCAGTGGAGCTGAGTTCCGGGTCTGGATGATCCGGACTGCAGGACACCTTCGGGGATAATTCGGCTCCGGGTAAAACCCTCACCCTGCTCGATGGGGACTCAGGGACCGGGCAGGAAGAGGATCCCGAACCGGGAGAAGCTGACCGCCGAGGACGATGCTCTCAACCAGATCGCACGTGAGGTGAGTCCACTGATCGATGCTCGTATCGATCTGCTTATTGATCAGACGCACCGGGGTCACACTGCGGGAAGTCCCGGAACTGCCGGTCTGAACGGTCTCATTAAATCATCCCGGAGACTGGACCGGAAACAGCTGGGAGGAACAACAAATAAATACAAACACAAACAACAATAAACGAAAAGAGAAATTAATTAATAAAATAAATACATGAAAAATATGTTGAATTTAATTTAACAAACATAATTAAAAAATTAAAATAAATAAAATACTTTAAGTTATGAATAATAACAACAATAATAACAATAACTGGATGAATACATCTGCAGAAATGTATAAACAGCAAAACAATAAATAAATAAAAGGATAAATAATTAACAGCAGTGAAAAACAATTCTTCATAATAACATGAAAGTCAATAAATATAATTAAAAAACAAACATTTTAACTCAATAAACATAAATGATGAATTAATGTTCAATGATGAAATTATAACAAAGGGACATAAACAATAATAATTATAAATATTAAAAAATAAAATAAATGTTAAATAATAAAAATAAATGTTAACTAATAATTAGAAATGTTAAGTAGTAAAATGAATATTAAATAATGATTATAAATGTTAAATAATAATAAATGTCAAATAATGATTATAAATGCTAAATAATAAATGT
>CM048937.1:19941235-19961235 GCA_026686955.1 Epinephelus cyanopodus | reverse complement strand
CGCAATGGCAAGCAAGCTAATGTTCGCTAATATTAGCCAGCTAAAACCACAATATCTCAATATGTTTAACAAATGAATGTCTCCTCTAATGTCAGAATTCATTTACAGCACTCTTTCTTGGCTAACATTTGCTAGCTAGCAATTCGGCTATTTTAGCAAGCAAGCTAATGCTAGCTAACATTAACAAGCATAAAACACACAACAAACACGCAACAAGCTAAAATCACAATATAACAATACATTTCAGGTCAGTGCTTCCTCTAACGTCAGGATTTCATTTGGCACTTTTTTTAGCTAATATTTGCTAGTTAGCAATTTGTCTATGTTAGCATGCAAGCTAACGTT
Source organism: Epinephelus cyanopodus (assembly GCA_026686955.1). NCBI lineage: Eukaryota > Metazoa > Chordata > Actinopteri > Perciformes > Serranidae > Epinephelus > Epinephelus cyanopodus. Next base: position 19,960,890 of record CM048937.1, on the reverse strand, counting down.
AGCTAACATTAGCAAGCTAATTAGCAACCCACAATATCTCAAATTAACACATTAGTGCGTCCTCTAATGTCAGGATTTCTTTTCTGGACTATTTGTTAGCTAACGTGTGCTCGATAGCAACTTGTCCTTGTTAGTTGCAAACTAACGTTAGCTAACATTAGCAGGGTAACACCAGGATCAATAACAGAGAGCTGATGAGTGTAAACTCCGGGTTAGACTGGGAGGTTAGCTGATCAATAATCAATAATCACCTACACTGCTCCCTGTGACTTTTATTGTGAAAGTCTTCAGTCAGACGTAACAGGAAGTGACGTCTGGCTCTGTCTTCTTCTCTGCAGCCCTCAGCGCCTCACTGTTACAGCTACAGGGTCGGTCTATGACATCACATCCTGTCTGTTGTGGGTGTCTCACAGTAGAGGTGTAGATGAATCAGTCAGTAAATCAGCAGCTCCGATTGGCTGCCTGGTGTCAGTCCGGCCAATCAGAGCTTTTCTCTCTGCCCCTTCATGTTAAGGTGGTATGAGTCCACACAGTGTGTGTGTAGAGTGTGTGTGTTAAGATAGAGATCAATACCACTGACTGATTATCAGGAAGGTCATCAATACTAACATCACTGTGTCCTCTTCTTCACTTCCTCTCTTCCTTCCCTCCTTTCTTCCTCCTACTTCCTTTCCTCTTCCCTTCTGTATTTTCCTCCTTCCACATTTCTCCTCCCTCCTTCTCTTCCTTCCTTCCTTCCTTCCTTCCTTCCTTCTCTTCCTTCCTTCCTTCCTTCCTTCCTTCTCTTCCTTCCTTCCTTCCTTCCAGCCTTCAGACTACAGTGGGTTTTTCGGCTCCTCCTCTCGGGCCTCCTCCAGGGCCAGTTCAGCTCGAGCCAGCCCAGTGGTGAGCTGTCCTCTCTGTCTCAATGTGTCTCTCTCTGTCCTCTGTCCTTTGTCCTCTGCACTCTGTCCTGTGGGACATGCAGCTGCAGTCAGTAAAGTGTGTGTGTGATCAGTGACAGTGTGTGTGTTTGTGTGTCCAGGTGGAGGAGAGGACGGACAGAGACAGAGACCTCCTGGACAAAGTACGGATCGTCCCCAGCTCATCTTTAAATGTCCTCATGTCCTTTTACTGCTTCTCTGACATCTCCTCCATTTTGTGGACAAACGTGATGAAGACTCTGATGAAGGTGTGTGTCCTCTTCTTCCTCAGGGCTCAAGAACGGCCTCCACCCTGTCCGCCGCCACGCTGGCCTCTCTGGGCGGAGCCTCGTCCCGCAGAGGAAGCTGTGACACGTCGTTCTCTGTGGAGACAGAGGCGTCCATCAGAGACATGAAGGTTTGATTTCATTCAATACTTTGATTAGATAATAGTCATAACAACACCAACAGCAACAACAAATTAATAAATAAATAAACAACAGATGTATGTTTGTTTGTGTTCAGGAGTCTCTGGCGGAGTCGGAGGAGAAGTACCGTAAGGCGATGGTTTCTAACGCTCAGCTCCACAATGAGAAGTCCACTCTGATGTATCACGTGGAGACGCTGGGAGGAGCTGAGTGACATGGAGGAGCTGCTGTGGGAGTCACGGCGCCACTGTGACGACAGGACCAAGGTCAGAGGAGGAGGAGACCAGGAGGACAGGATGTGAGGAAGGAGTCAGGAGAGCTGAGGAGTAACAACATCTGTGTTCTACTTCCTGTTTGTGTTCAGGAGCTGGAGCGAGAGCGTCACGCTCACCGTGTCCTTCAGTTCCAGTTCAAAGACATGGAGGACACTCTGAGACAGACGGAGGAGCTGCTGACGGTCAGTTAGTGTCCATCACACCTCCATCACCATGGAGACACACCTCACCTCTGTCTACACCTCCGTCACCATGGAGACACACCTCACCTCCGTCCATGTCTCCATCACCATGGAGACACACCTCACCTCCATCCACACGTCACCAGATCTTATGAAGAACCACAGTCTGTAAACAGGAAGTTATGTGGGGCCAGTTAGAATAGAATGAATAGAATATTTTATTGTCTGAACCAAATGGTACCAGAAATTCCTCCAGCGCTCATCTCGTGATTAGCTAATAACTCCAGGAGGGGCGGGACAGAGGGTGGGCGCAGCGTTTCCATAGCAACACTGTTGGTCGGGACAGCGTTAGTAGCGGTAATTGCTGAATGAGCGGCAACGCTAGCGAACGTTAGCTCCCACCAGAGCAGGCGAGGCAGCTAACCAGTGGAGACCAGATGGTGGACAGTGGACACGTTGTCTCCACATGAGGACGCAGGTCTGTCTCTCAGAAAGACTCCACTCTTCACGTCCAATCAGAAATAAGAAAGTCCTCACATACGAACTGTCCTCGTATCTACTGTGTGTGACCTCCTGACCTGGAGGTCACACACTCAGAGTAACTCTCTGTTACTCTGTACACTTCTTCTGACGCTCACTGGTCAACATATTAACACTCTGTGATCTTTCTCCTCCTCCTTCTCCTCTTCCTCCTCCTTCTCCTCTTCCTCCTCCTGGTCTCTCAGGAGGTGTCTGACCTGCGTTTGAAGAGCAGCAGTTATTGTCAGGAGGTTTCTGACCTGCAGGAAGTTCTGCAGTGGAAAGAGAAGAAGATGGCGGTACGACACAAACGTCTCGTTCATTTCCTTCAGCTGCGACTCTGATCTTTATTGTTATTACTATTATTATTATTATTACTAGGATTATTATTATTATTATTTTGCTTTTCTGTTTTTCTTTTGTTTTAAGTAAATTCAAGTTTTGTTTCCACTGAGGGAGAAATGGTTTTAGTTGATCTGCGTCGCCGTGACATGTGGTTAGATTTCTGGAGAGGTGCCTCGTCACAGCGTGGACTCGACACAGATGTACAGACCCTTTTACAGTCAACGTCATGATAACGTCATGTTGTTGCTTTGGTTTAGCTAACAAAAGCATGTGGTTACATTTAGCCAACAAAAGCACGTGGTTAGATTTAGCCAACAAAAGCATGTGGTTACATTTAGCTAACAAAAGCACGTGGTTACATTTAGCCAACAAAAGCACGTGGTTAGATTTAGCCAACAAAAGCACGTGGTTACATTTAGCCAACAAAAGGACGTGGTTACATTTAGCCAACAAAAGCACGTGGTTAGATTTAGCCAACAAAAGCATGTGGTTACATTTAACTAACAAAAGCACGTTGTTACATTTAGCCAACAAAAGCACGTGGTTAGATTTAGCCAACAAAAGCATGTGGTTACATTTAACTAACAAAAGCACGTGGTTAGATTTAGCCAACAAAAGCATGTGGTTAGATTTAGCCAACAAAAGCACGTGGTAATAGTAAGCTAACAAAAGCATGTGGTTATGTTTAGCTAACAAGAGCAGTAGGTTACATTTAATCAACAGAGACAATTGGTAACATTTTGCTTACAAATGCATGTGGAAACATTTAGCTAACTGACACTACCGAGCACTGTTAAACTATAATGCCACGTGTCATTCTGACGTTAAAGGACATTTTTTTTCGTCAGTGTCTGGTGCCACAAGCCGCTGCCACAGTGGATTCAGATGACTTCTTGGTGAGACGGTGTTGGATTTTCGTACATTTATAAAACGATTATGGTGGTTTATTGACTTCAGGAGGCGTTTAGCTCAGGTTGTACAGATTTTAGTGATGCGAAGCACTCGGGAAGACTCCAAGAAGTGACATCACTATAAACTATAATATTTGTGTGGGCGCCGTCTAACGGTTTAAGAAAACTTAACCTGAACCTTCAGTCTACTGCTTCCTGTTTTACTCCTGTCCTAACACAGACTAATACGTTTCCTCTGTTTCACTTCTCTGCCTTCACTGACTCCATGTTTCCTCCTCTTCCTCCTCCTCCTACTTCTCCTCTTCCTCCTCCTCCTCCTCGCCGCCTCTCTCAGGCGTTGGAGAGGCAGAGAGAAATCTCTGACATCGTTCGGATCGAACGCAACCGGCTCAGAGACGAGGTGGTGCGACTGCGAGATTTACTGAAGGTATTCAGTGAACACCATCACCTGGCTGTGATGTCACTGCCCCCACCTGTGTGATGTCCCTGAACATCATCCGCTGACATCAGCTAATTGCAGCTGAATAGCGGTCACTGATTGGTCGGTAAATAACTCAATGATTTTCTCCTGAACAGACACACGGGATCGTCCTCTCTCCTGAGGTCTCCACCAACGGGGAAGCAGGACAGGGCGAAGTGGAGGATGATGTCAGCACAGACTCTGCCTCCCGATTGGCTCAGGAGCCGTCTCCTGGTGGCAGAGAGAGCATGCTGGGTAAGAAGAGATACAACACCTGCAGAGACAGTTACTGATTGTTTATAAGGTTACAGTATAAAATCACTAAAACAAGATCAGGTGTGAGAAAATAATTAATCTTTAATAATAAAAAAAACTTAATAAAATAATTTAGACTTTTTAAAACTTGTGAGAAAGAGAAAGATAAATTGAAATGATAATACACTGAGTTAAAGGGTTAATTTTTTGTGAGATATAAAATCAGAATTATCAGATGATTAAGACTTTGTTTTTTTATTATATAACAAATATATATTAGAATATTATTATTTATATTTATATTTACATTACTACTTTCTGTGAGATAATTATTTTATTTAGAATCTGCCAATTTAATTCAAGTTTTTTTTAAAAACTTGAATTTTTTTTTTGACTTTTAATTTAAAATTATTAATTTATTATTTTATTTCATAATATTAATTTATTTTTAATTTTTGATTAGGAATTTCTACCTCTTTAGGTTATTTTTCAATTAAAATTGTTACTTTTAAAGTTAGATTTTGACTTATATTTAAGATAATTACTTTTTGATTTTTTTTTTTATGTTAGATTTCTCATTTGTACATTTTTAAATGTAAATCTTCTTTAGAATCTGACCTTATCCCTTTTTAATTAAGATTTTGACCTATTCATTTTAGATTATTTTCTTATTTTGAAATTTTTACTTTTACGTTTTACTTTTAAATAATCATTTCTAAATTCTGATTAATACCTTTAGATTTTACATTATAATTCTTTAGGATTGTAACTTTCTAACTGAGATTATGACTTTATATCACAGTTATGAGTCAAATTTTAGGATATATTATGTAAAATTTAGTAGATACTTGAATTAACATGAGTTTTCAGTTCAAGTTAAGTTCAGTTAAGTTCAAATTTGCGGTTGTAAAAGAATGTCAGAAAATAAGTTAAGTTTCAGTAAAAAAACGCAACATAATCAAAACCAAGAACATTTATTTTTTCAGTAAATGTTACAAACGTTCACGTTAGGTTTTGGAATGAATGCATGAGTGTTTAAATGTTTACATGTGTCTTAACAAATGCATGTGGTCTAATTCTTTCTGTTTGATTTAATGATGACAATATTTCATGACTTCAGTCAACTAAGTGTCTAACAGCTGTCTAACACATCAGCATCGTCCTGCAGAGTGAAACCAGAACTCTCCTTTAATTCTCCTGTGATCAAGACATTGATTCATCCAGTCGGTTCGGGCTAATTCCCAACACCTTCACAATTCAATTCTCCTTCTTTTACATCTTAAACAAGTCGTCTGTGCTCAGTCCTCCAATGTCTTCTTCATGGTCTTTCAGGGAAAGTTCCAGAGTGGCATGCAGCAGAGGGCAAAGAGGAACCAGTTCGAAACTGTTGCCATTCAGGCAAAGACTCCGAATGATACCTCTGAACATCCCGAATGCAATGACCAGAGAGAAACGCCAAAGATGTCAGCTCCATTGGTTTCAGCTGAGATGTTGAAGGAGTGGAGTTGTTTGGAAAAGAAAATTCAGAGCATGCTGAAAGGGTTTGTTGTAAATCAGGCTTTTTCAGCTGAAATCTCAAGAATTTTTCCAGACGTCCCTGAATCTCTCAATCGGTTCATTTCGGATTTCGAGGAGACGCTGAAGAACGCCACAGAGGATGTCTCGGATCTGCTCAATACAGCTGGTCAAACGATGGGTCCTGGCCTCACTGCAGAGGGTGGACGTCCGATGATAATCAAAGACTGTTTGGCCTCATCTCTGGAGGTATATCCTCGAACTTATGATGTCCCCGTGGACCCAAGGAAAGATTGTGAAGACGATCAGGAACCTCCAACAAGTGATGACAAAGAAGCAACAGAAAATACTTCACAGCTCATGTCTGATGTTTGTAAACGTCAGAGGAAGTCACTGACTTGTCTCAGGAAGAAATGCCCGGGATGAATGCTGTTGACGTTGAAGAAGCAAGGCATGGTCTGAGCAATCAAAGGTCAACGAGATGGTTGGAAGACTTTGTTTTTGTTGAGCTTTATTTCACCAAACCTGCAAACATGGTGGAGTCTGGCCCAAATCAGGGTTTAGTTGACTTGTCAACAAATCCACAAGGGGTTAGTTGTGTTGACGATGAAGTCAGCACTAAAACAAACAAACAAAGGGGGATCAATCGTGGAAGTCAAAGCTGCATCGTTCCTGCTGAAGACACTGTTGAGACACGACTGAAAAGGCATCTAGCGTTATCGTTAAACTCTCAAAGTTCAAAGGTCAGAAGGCTCATAGAAATGACCGCAGATGAATTCAAGGCCATGGCTGTTCCAGAGCTGGTGCTGATGAGCGCACAGGAGGGGAGAATCTATGACGAGTCAACCAGATCGAACTCCGAGGATCAGAACGAGCTGTCGGTTGGAGACATAGACAGTTGCGAGGAGGTTTACGAGGAGGCGGTGCAGCAACCAGCAATGCAACAACGTCACCCAGTGAGGGAGGTTGTGGTTGAAGATGGTAAAGTTTCTCCAGGGGCAAGGAGCGGAAGGAAAGGGTTCTGTTTGGACAACCGAAAGAACAAACACAAAACTGACTGCAAGATTTCGTAAACTAAAAAGAGTGAACTGAAATCTGATCTTTGCAACATCAGGATGTACAAAAAATTGGTTAGCGATGTGAATTTAGTTGAACTTTGTCGGTACGTTAAAGGAATCGTTTGACACATGTTGAAAACAAGTTTCAAACATCTTGAAACATCTTGAAACCTGAAACAACAGTTTCAAGATTAGAGTCACCAATTCAGTATCTGACCAAATGTGTCCCCTTCTGTTCCTGAGATATGATATATATGATGATGTCACAGTCAAGCTGACCTTTGACCTTTTGAATGCCAAAATCTGATCAGTTCACGTGGTTACATTTAGCTAACAAAAGCATGTGGTTACGTTTAGGCAGACACGTGTTGAAAACAGGTAATCAGCTGGCCAACTAAATCAGAAGGTGAAGAAATCCATCAGCCAGCTCATTGATTTAGGCATTACACAACATTTTATTATGCCTCCAAGCTGGTGTGCACCATAGCCAAAGGCATAATGTCCGTCTGTACGTCTCATTCTCGTGAACGCCTTCACTCCAACATCTGCTCGGACTCAAGAATGAAATGATTAGATTTTGTTGATCAAAGGTTACTGACCTTGCATCTGTCCTGCTGTCATTAATGTGAAAATCTCACCAACACCTTGAAGGAAGTTCTTCAAATCTGGCACAAACGTCCACTTTGACTCGGTAATAAAATAAAGATACTGGGAATGTAAACACCTCCAATAAAGAAACTGTATTCAAACATCTGCACCGAGTCAACAGTAACTTTTAAAAAACTGAATGTGACTTCTGGGCTCTGGCTGGTGGCCATTTTCATTTTGTTGACTGTAATTTTTATTATTTGTTGGGATTTATTTACATCCTGTCATTATCAGTATGTGTCCACTTCTCTGAGGTTTTTTTTCTGGTGAAATCACGACACTTTAAAGAACACGTGCTCATCACCTCGTCAGTGAATGTTTTGTATTTTTAACTCTGTATGACATTTTTAATTTACCCGTTTAAAACTGTCCAACATGGAGCTTCATTAAAGCCTTTACAGAACAGACGGCCGCAGCAGGTTGTTGTTTGATCCTGTCGACCTGAAAGAAGAACCATGTTAGTGAAAACATCATCACATGACCGCGTTTGGTCATTAACATGTGACGTCCAAGGTACCCTGGGTGTGTTGGTTGTTGACGTTCTGGGACGCCGTGTCAACTTCAGCCTGTTACATGCATTGTCTGTTTTCAAAATACACTTCTGTTTTCACAGGAAATGTACAGTTTGATACAGTCTCTTTCAAAATAAAAGCACTACATCGGGACCACACCACCAACTGATGTTTTTCCTTCAACACACACACACACACAAACACACACGTGGTTACGTTTAGCCAACACACACACACACGTGGTTACGTTTAGCCAACACACACACGTGGTTACGTTTAACCAACACACACACGTATTTAGGTTTAGCCAACACACACACGTGGTTACGTTTAGCCAACACACACACGTGGTTACGTTTAGCAACACACACACGTGGTTACGTTTAGCCGTCACACACACTGGTTACGTTGAGCCAACACACACACACACACACACACGTGTTTACGTTTAGCCACACACACGTAGTTACGTTTAGCCAACACACACACACGGTAACATTTGGCCAACAAAAGGATGTAGTAACATTTTAGCTAACTAATGCATGTGATAACATTAGGCTAACAGAAGGATGTAATCAGGTTTAGCTAACAAAAGCATGTGATCACATTTAGCTAATCCAGGTGGGCCCTGGGTTCATCCTCCTTCCTCATCAAGATCTGACATGGGATTGCAGAGTGGAGCAGTGTATTTCCAGCTGGTAACATAATCACCGGTGTTGGCTACTCATAAGGTTCCTCAGGGTTCTATGCTCGGTCCTTTTTATTTCTGTAGGTTAAAGCTGTCTTCATTGTTTTGGGGGACAGCAGAGAGCCTGATTGTTCTTGGCTGTGTGTACCCTGATATGGTGGCGTGTATTTGTGATGTTCAGATAATCTGAAGTTTTTTTGTCCTGTCACAGAGCTCCGTCTGAAGAAGCTGTTTGAAGAGAGGGAGAGTCTACAGGACCAGGTGAGGTTTGCTTCGGTTTCACAGACTCAGAGTTTTATTTAAATCCATGAAACCAGGATCTGTGACGTCATTGGTAATCACAAGTCACTCCTCTCTGTGCAGGTGAGGCTGCTCAAGTCCCAGCTGGACCAGAGACAGAAGAACGGGACGGACGGAGACCAGGATCCAGAGGGGGACGGTTTAGAGAACGGGATGGACTCTCATCTTCTGGACCTACAAAGTGGGCGTTCTTCTTTTGCGGTCATGTTTGTTCATGGTTGTTGTCTTCATCCTCATCTTCCTCTTTGTCTTACTTGTCTTCTTTTTCTTCCCCACATCTTTGTTGATTTGTTTTTCTTTGTCATCTTCTTGGTCTCCCTTTTAGTCTTTGATTTCTTGTCTTTGTCTCCTTGTCTTCTTTTTCATCTCCTTTTTGTCCTCATCTCATCTTCGTCTCGGTTTCGCTCATTATCACTGTATTTGTATTCTTCTTTGTTGTTCTTCGCCTTCTAAGCCTTCATCCTGAGCTTTATTTGTTGTTGTATTCTTCACTTTGTTTCTCCCTCTTCTTCTTCTCACCTTGGTCTGGTTGCTCTTTGTTGATCCTTTTTTATTTTTCATCGTATCTTTTCATTGTCTTTGTCGTCTTACTCGCCGCTTTGTTTTCTGTGGCTTCATCCTGACCTTTATTTACCATCATCTTCCTCACTGTTTTGTCTTCATGTTTTCGTCTTCATCTCATCTTGGTCTTCTTGATGTCAGTTCTTGAATCTTTTTCTCTGTCAGCGTTTTTTGTCTTTGTCGTTGTTCATCTTCTGCGACTTTATCTCAATCCTTTGTTTATCGTCTTTATCTTGGTCCCTTCCTCGTCTTTGTTGTTTTTCATTGTATCTTTTTCTTCTTCTTCTCCTTTGTTGTTGTTTAATTTGACAGTTTTATATGATGTCGCCTTCTTCGTCTCATGTCAGTATTCTTTGTTGATTGTTTCGTTGTCACCTTTGCCTTAACGTTCTACATCTCTACATCTATGTTACTGCGTCTTCATCTTATATTCTCCTCCATTATCAATGTATCTTCTTTTTCATCTTCATGCTAACCTTTTTCTTCTTGTTCTGATTTTGTCTTCGTCTTTATTTCCGTCATTTTCCTTCTTAATCTTCGTCGTCCTCCTTCTGAAACTCTTATTCTTTACCTTTCCCGTCTTCTTTTCATCATGTGACCTGTTTGATGCCGTCTTTTTCAGTCAGCGTCGGTACAGTGTGAAGTGACGTAGATATAAATGTAAAATGTAAAAAACTCTGCGTTTTTATTTTGGTGTTGATGTATTTTCAGGAGACGCCAACAGACAAATCAGTGACCTCAAGTTCAAACTGGTGAAATCTGAACAGGAAGTCACCACTCTGGAACAAAATGTAAGCGTCTGCGCTCAGCTTTGGTAAAAACGCAGGATAAAGTCAAATTAATTAAAATAATCAAAGTCAATAAAAGCGTCCTTTGTCTTCAAGAATAAAACAGTGTCGTCGACGTATAACAAAAGTTTTTATTTATTCCACTGTATTTTCTCTGACTCAGGTGATCCGTCTGGAAGGTCAGGTGACTCGATACAAGGTGGCTTCCGAAAACGCTGAGAAGGTCGAAGATGAGCTGAAAGTGGAGAAGAGACGACTTCAGAGAGAAGTGAGGGACGACCAGCGTCTGTCTGATGTTTTATTTTTACTGTTGTGTATCTCTTTGAATTACTGTATCTTTATTTTTTTTTATTTTTTTTCATAATTTACACCTTCTGTCTTTAAATTGTGCTGGTAGAATTTTTTTTTTCTATTTTAATATTTTTTTAATTGTATTTTTTGTATCTATTTAAATTGATAGATTTTTTTTTAAATGTTCATTTTCTAGTTTTTAAATCTAGCTGGTAAAGATGTTTGTTTATATAAATATATTTCAATTTAAATATTTTAATTATTTATTCATTTTTTTCATTTTCTGTCTTTAAATCGGCCCGGTAGAGATATTTGTCTACTTTATTTTCTATTTTCATATTTTTTAATTGTGGTTTTGTAGCCTTTTGAATGTAAACATCTTCTTTAATTTCGATTTTCTGGTTTTTATGTCTGGCCGGTGAAGATTTTTGTTTACATATTCTTTTTCTGTTTTAATATTTTTTTAATTGTATTTTTTTTCTATTTAAATATTTTTTTTAGATATATGTTTTGTATCTTTTTAAATTTATTTATTTATTTTTTTAATATCTAATAATATCTAAATGCCGTTGGTAGGGATTTTTGTTTTTTTCTGTTTCAAAATTTTTTAATTGTATTTTTTCCAGCGTCTCTTTATTTTATGTTAAATTTTTAGTGTGTCACTTTTTGAAGTCGTCTGCAGCAGAGGTATAGTGACAATGGTTTGGAGCAGGAAACCGCTGATAACCGATAACGTTGACTCTCGCACATACTAAACAAACTGAATTTGTTTTTCACTCACCATTGACATTACGTTTTTAAGAGAAAAGTGTCGCTCATTGCAGCCGTGTGCTGTGACCCTTAACAAGTGGCCACGCACGCTTTTTCTCCCGGCGGTGCTTCGGCCCGGTGCTGTAGTTGGCGGGACGAAGCCGACACTTCGGGATTTAACCTGACATTATTTTCAATCGGTCTCAGACTTCAGTCTTACCTTGACTTTACACGTGTGGTGCTCCGTGCAGTCGCTCCCACGTGACCAGAGGTGGTTACAGCTACCGTCACTGTCGGAGCTTCATAAAGTGTGATCGGCGCCAATTAAACCAATAAATCAGTCAACCTCTGGTTTGCAGCAAACGTCTTGTCCGTGGTTTTGTCCTGTGATGATCTCTGTTTGGTTTTTGCTGTCCTCAGCGTTGACTCGAGTCTGTCTGTCCCTGTGGACGTAAACAAACATGTTGACGTATGTCCTCTGTCTCCTGCAGCTCCGCTCGGCTCTGGATCGCATCGATGAGCTGGAGGTCAGCAACAGCCACCTCTCCAAACGCCTGGAGAAGATGAAGGCAAACCGTAACGCCCTACTGGCCCAGCAGTGACGCTCCGTCCTCCCTGGCGTCCCGGGAGGTCAAAGCGTCCCCTCAGTGGAACTGTTTGTGCCATGTTTTCATCTCCAGCCTGACGCACAGCACAGAGAGACAATCAGCGCTTGTTTCTGCTCCGCATGCAGCACCGGACGGGCGGAGTTAACCTGAGACCAACCAAAACCAGATGGCGTGTGACATATCAGTCAACATATCTATCAATCTATCAATCAATCAGTCTGTCTATCAATCAGTCTGTCTATCAATCAGTTTATCAATCTATCAATCAATCATGGACAGTGTGTAATGTAGCTCTGAAGATCCCAGTGCCATGAACACAGCTCCCCATTGGGTGGAGTTCACCACCATCACTTCCTGTTTCATTTATGGTTTGTTTTGTTCTGTGTCGGAGGAGGAATCTCCCAGAATTCATTTCTGTCTTTTATCGAGTCTGAAAAGTTCTGTGGGAAGACTTATTACAGATGAACAGCCGCGCTCATGCTAATTTAAAAAATCATAACAATTATTTTGTCATCTCGAGATAATTACGAAAAATGTGTTAAATTAATGTCGTTGATGTCTCGAGATAACGAAGTGTTTTCCTCATAATTTCAACATGACAAAGCCTATTTCCCTGAAATAACAAAATAAACTGATGTCGACATTATGAAGCTTGTTCTCGAAAGAACAATTAGGAAAATAACAACATGACTAAGCTTATTTACTTTTTTTGGCAAAACAAAATAAGAAAAAAATAAACTCAAAACCTCGAAATAACAAAACTTTAACTCTCGATTTGTTTTCTCACAGTAACTACAAGATTTTTTCGTATTACGAGATAAAGTTTGAAGAAACAAAACCATAATGAAACTAACTCATGATCTCAAGATAAAGCTTGTTTCAAGATAACACAGCTCGTCTCCTTAAAATTACAAAACAAACGGGTAATCTCGAGACAGTAACTCTTGTTTTCTCGACATAATAAAATTAACGTGATCGTGAGCTGGCTCTTTTCATTCAATTGCAAAATAATAAACTCATAATGTCGAGATAACAAAGTTTATTTTCTCAAAATGATTTCCTCGTGATTTCAAAATAACAAGCTAAGTTCCCCAAAGTGGAAAAAATACTTCACTGGTGATCTCGAGATAATGACGTTGTCAACATCTCTTTGTCTCATCAGAGTGACGAAATAACAAAATCGCTATCTGAATATTGCAGCATTAAAAGAACAAATTTTAAAAAATGGAAGTGCCGCTGTTCAAGGCCTCCGTACAGAAGTCCTCGCAGTGCTCATAATGAGTGGGCGATGAAGAGCGCGTGATGTCATCGACTGTAACGAGGCTGTGTGATGTCATAGATGATAATGAACATCAGGATGAATCAGGTCGTTGTTTCAGGAGGACGAATTAACAAGAACTTTTCGTCTGCAGACACCCTTCACATGACTGCTGATGTCAGAGCCGCAGGTCAGCCGGACGACGTCACGTAAAGAATGGAGGATGATGTATACGCTCGACACAGTGTCTTAGCACGTCCTGTCCTGCTGTGGTAAACTCCGCCCGCCTGGCCCGCCCAGGTGTGTCTAAACAAACACTACATCTGCCTCATCCACATTTAGCTCCTCCCATCTGTCCGAAGCGTGGCGCTACCTCCTCTCCGACACCTCAAAGACTGGACCGTGCGGAGAGTCTGGTTTTTTAATTTTATTTGGGTTCTTGGTTTGTTTTTTTGTTTCATTGTTCCTCAGTCGATTTTTTATGTTTTCACGTGGGACCGTTTTCTTCTTTCTGAGCCGAACTCCTCGTCGGCTCATCTGTCGGATTCTGTGTGGTTTTAGCGTTAGGGTTAGGGGCCAATCATGTTTATGGTGGCGGTCAGGTGACAGAGGGGGGCGTGGCCTCGTGTGTTGGGCAGGTGGACACGAGCCTGAATCAGGAACATGAATCTCTTCATGGCACTCGGGATGTAAAAATCACCAGCTTGTAAATGTTTGAATATTCATGTCTGTACTGATTCATCATGAACGAATGAACGTGTGATGAGTTTGAATCCAAAGCTACAAACATTTTGTTGTTTTAAAGGACGGACGAAGGTAAAGGTGCCGTCGTCAGCTCGCCAGAAAAAAATGTTGACTTTGTTTCTGAACACTCAGATACGTTGCTGGTACGTTGCAACTTTCCATGTGGTTAGATTTAGGCGCCAAAATAAACACTTGGTTTGGTGACAGAACAGAAGTTGGAAACATGGTGACAGCTCCCTGAAAACCACCCGCACGTGGTGGCAGAAGTGCAGCTGGACAACAACCCGTTTGGTGACTCAAAAAGGGCTGGACTGGTGATGGGTCCCTGAAAACCATCAATGTTTGGAGACACGAAAGCATCCAAACACGTAGAAACGGTTGTCCCTAAAAAGCACCCTTGTTCCGTGGCAGAGAAGTGATTTACAACGGGACGAAGCGTCCTTAAATCCTCCTTCGCTGGTGACAGAAAAAAACGCCTGGAAACTCAACGAGTCGCTAAAAACACAAGAAGAAAATTGGTGTTGAAATGTGGCGACAGGTCCCTGAGAACCGTCAGCGTCCGTTGAACATGTTGAGCAGCTCGTCACTTCAGAGACGCTGACACGTGTGAACCTTAGAAACCTAACGTCTCTGTGGTCGACAGAAACGTATGTACCGTGTCCCCCTGGCGGCGGGCTGGCAGCGGGGCCAATGTGTGTCATCGATGTTTAAAGTTTTGGATTCAAACTCTTCACTGAAAAAAGAAGTTCTGCAATAACTGAATGTACGAGCCGTCGCTCAGCAGCGACTGGCAGCGACGTCTTATTTCCTCCACGTTCCAGAAGTCTGTCCGGGTGGTGGATTTTATTTTGGCAAAGTGTCGACACTGTGTGATGTCATCGATCAGCTGTTATTGATCAGGAGGAGCTCCTCATTAAACTCATGCTACATGTCACCACGACTCGTCTCTGTCTGACAGGATAGATTAAATTAAAGTCTCTCCTCCAATAGTGTTTGTTTCAGTTTGATTAAATCACGTTTTTTATATCTCAGTTTTAGTTGATCAGTTGCAGAATAAAATATAAATATTTAAGGAGATATATATTATTCACCTTTTCTTTTCATTAATATTGTTATTTATTTAAAAAAATTATTTTATACAACATTTAAATTAGAAAAAATATTAAATTAGTTCAATTCCTGAAATTGAAAATAATTTATGATTGACTTTTAAATTTATGTTTGTTTGATTGTATTATAATATTTCACTGTATCTTATATTCCGTAATATTATTGTTGATATTATTATTTAACATTTAAAATATATTTATTTAATGGGCCTACAGTATTTATATATTATCTTTTTATTTAATCACAAGAGCACGTGATGTAATGAAGTGATGTAACTCTGATCATTTGTGTGCTTAAATTAATGCTGCAGTCTCTTCTTAAACATATGAAACGTTATAATCAGTTGAATGTGCCTCCAGCACAGTGAGTTGTAATGAGGTGCTAAATAATACAAACATGATTAATATCAGTGATGTTATTATCTATTGATTTATTTCATTATTTATGTTTAAAACATTTAAACTAAAATATTAAACCTTCTTTGATGTGTTGAAGATTCAAGATGATCAGATTCTGGTGAAATGTCCAACAGGGTGACACGGACTCACGCAAAGCCTTGTGGGTATTGTAGTAGTGCTGCAGTGGTGCGGTGGTGGTGGCCGGAGGGTCTGTCCCCGCCCTCCTCTGCCTCCCTCGGCCTCGACACCAGCAGCAGTCGGACCCTCGCAGCGCTCCTGTCTGGGCTCCACTCTGTGTCACACTCCGCTCCACCGGCTCCACACCTCCCTCGGACTCTCCCGGCTTTCTTCGGCTCTTCGGGTTCGTGCCTCGGATCAATGACCCGATGATGAAGGTGATCACAGATGAAGGTCTTCATCACTCTGTCTTTTCTTCCTCACACTTTACACAGCTGAATCCTTAATGAGGGGTGACGTCATGGGTTCAAATGTTTTCAGGCTGGGAGAGTTTGTTTGTGTTGTGTGTTGCCATGGTGACGTGAATCAGTCCAGAACTGAGTGAGACTGTTAATGAGGAGACGCTCATTAATATTCAGACACTGTGACACTGTGACACTGTGACGTGCTTCAGCTTCACTCAGGTTACTGATACGTGATGACATCATACTGTGGGTTACACAGAGGAGGGAAGGAAGGAAGGAAGGAAGGAAGGAAGGAAGGAAGGGAGGGAGGGAGGAAGGAAGGACAAGAGGAAGTACAGAGGGAAGGAAGGACAAAAGTAAGGATAGAAAGAAGGAAGGACAGGAGGAAGGAAGGAAGGACAAAAGTAAGGGCAGAAGGAAGGAAGGACAAAAGGAAGGACAGAAGGAAGGATGGACAGGAGGAAGGAAGGACAAAAGTAAGGGCAGAAGGAAGGAAGGACAAAAGGAAGGACAGAAGGAATGAAAGACAGAAGGAAGGACAAGAGGAAGGACAGGAGGAAGGACAGAAGGAAGGAAGGAAGGACAAAAGGAAGTACAGAAAGAAGGAAGATCAGAAGGAAGGACAGCAGGAAGGAAGAACAAAAGTAAGGGCAGAAGGAAGGAAGGAAGGACAGAAGGACATAAGGAAGGACAGGAGGAAGGACAAAGGTAAGGAAAGAAGGAAGGAAGGATAAAAGTAAGGACAGAAGGAAGGAAGGAAGGACGGACAGAGTGACAGGAGGAAGGAAGGATAAAAGTAAGGACCGAAGGAAGGGAGGAGAGAAGGAAGGGAGGAGAGAAGGAAGGAAGGACAGAAGGGTGGAAGGAGAGAAGGAAGGAAGGACAGAAGGACATAAGGAAGGACAGGAGGAAGGACAAAGGTAAGGAAAGAAGGAAGGAAGGATAAAAGTAAGGACAGAAGGAAGGAAGGAAGGACGGACAGAGTGACAGGAGGAAGGAAGGATAAAAGTAAGGACCGAAGGAAGGGAGGAGAGAAGGAAGGAAGGATAAAAGTAAGGACCGAAGGAAGGGAGGAGAGAAGGAAGGGAGGAGAGAAGGAAGGAAGGACAGAAGGGTGGAAGGAGAGAAGGAAGGAAGGCCAGAAGGAAGGAAGGAGAGAAGGAAGGAAGGACAGAAGGATGTAAGGAGAGAAGGAAGGAAGGTAATGAGGAACTGACTCCACCTCCTTCTGCTCTGTGGTTCAGTATGAAGCCAAACAGGAAATGGCTCCTACTGGTCCTGCTGGCCTGGCTCCTCCTCTTCCTGTCCCTGCTCTGTCACTTCCTGGACCTCAGACCCTCATCGCTGCCTCGATCCAGATCTGCCGCAGAGTCCCAACCCACCAGGTCCGAAACCCGCCGGCTGGCCTCTGTTCAGGGGGGGCTGAGGACCCAGAGGTCTGCGAGGGAGTCGGTGGCGGACTGGAGGAGGAGGAGGACTGAGTACAGGTCCAGGTCTCAGGACGTCCACAGGTCCAGGTCTGAGGATGACTACAGGTCCAGGTCTGAGGAGTACTACAGGTCCAGGTCTGAGGAGTACTACAGGTCCAGGTCTCTGGAGCTGCTGCAGAGACTGTGGAGCGGGAACCTGACGGCGGGGATGCTGAGTCCTCGTCTCCAGAAGGTCCTGAAGGTGCAGCTGAGCTCCAACAGGCACCAGGTGGTGCAGCGGGGTTCCAGGGGGGTCCGCAGGTCCGGCCCGCAGCTGTACTGTGAGCTGAAGAGGAAGACCAGGGTCCGGACTGTGGACGGGACCGAGGAGCCGTTTGCCAGTCTGGGCTGGGGCCGCTTGGTGCCTTCACTGTCCCTGCAGGAGCTCCGGACATCTCAGTACCAGCGCTGCGCCGTAGTGACGTCAGCCGGAGCCGTCCTCAACTCGTCTCTGGGGACGGAGATCGGTGAGTCCAGGACCGGGACGGTCTGGGTCCCTACTGTCCTTCATTCTTTCCTTCCTACTCTCCTTCCTTTTGTTCCTTCCCACTCTCCTTCCTTTTGTCCTTCCTTCCTACTCTCCTTCCTTTTGTCCTTCCTGCTCTCCTTCCTTTTGTCCTTCCTTCCCACTCTCCTTCCTTTTGTCCTTTCTACTCTCCTTCCTTTTGTCCTTCCTTCCTACTCTCCTTCCTTTTGTCCTTCCTTCCTACTCTCCTTCCTTTTGTCCTTCCTACTCTCCTTCCTTTTGTCCTTCCTACTCTCCTTCCTTTTGTCCTTCCTTCCTACTCTCCTTCCTTTTGTCCTTCCTTCCCACTCTCCTTCCTTTTGTCCTTTCTACTCTCCTTCCTTTTGTCCTTCCTACTCTCCTTCCTTTTGTCCTTCCTTCCCACTCTCCTTCCTTTTGTCCTTCCTTCCTACTCTCCTTCCTTTTGTCCTTCCTTCCTACTCTCCTTCCTTTTGTCCTTCCTACTCTCCTTCCTTTTGTCCTTCCTTCCTACTCTCCTTCCTTTTGTCCTTCCTTCCCACTCTCCTTCCTTTTGTCCTTCCTTCCCACTCTCCTTCCTTTTGTCCTTCCTACTCTCCTTCCTTTTGTCCTTCCTTCCTACTCTCCTTCCTTTTGTCCTTCCTACTCTCCTTCCTTTTGTCCTTCCTTCCTACTCTCCTTCCTTTTGTCCTTCCTTCCCATTCTCCTTCCTTTTGTCCTTCCTTCCCACTCTCCTTCCTTTTGTCCTTCCTACTCTCCTTCCTTTTGTCCTTCCTACTCTCCTTCCTTTTGTCCTTCCTTCCTACTCTCCTTCCTTTTGTCCTTCCTACTCTCCTTCCTTTTGTCTTTCCTTACTACTCTCCTTCCTTTTGTCCTTCCTTCCTACTCTCCTTCCTTTTGTCTTTCCTTACTACTCTCCTTCCTTTTGTCCTTCCTTCCTACTCTCCTTCCTTTTGTCCTTCCTACTCTCTTTCCTTACTACTCTCCTTCCTTTTGTCCTTCCTACTCTCCTTCCTTACTACTCTCCTTCCTTTTGTCCTTCCTTCCTACTCTCCTTCCTTTTGTCCTTCCTGCCTACTCTCCTTCCTTTTGTCCTTCCTCCCTTCCTCCCTAGTCTCCCCCCATTTGTCTTTCCCTCTAACCTTCCCTCCTACTTTCCTTATTTCGTCCTTGCTCCCTCCTGTCCTTCCCTTCTGCCTCCTTTCTTTTGTCTTTCCTGGTAACTTTCCTTCCTTCCTAACTTTCTTCCTTTTGTCCTCACCACTTGTCCACCCTCTTTGCTTCCTACCAACCTTAATGTCATCCTTCCTTCCCTCCTACCATCCTTTGGTAGTACTTACCTTCAGACCTTCCTTCCTTGCATCCTCCCTTCCTACCCTCTTGTCCTTGGTGTGTGATGACCTTTAATGACCCCGTCAGGTGCGTTTAGGTGCAGTTTTTTTTTGAACGCCAGAGGAAGCTGCTGTGTTGAAACTGTTCCTCCCCTGTTGGACTCAGACTCCCATGATGCAGTCCTTCGCTTCAACGCAGCGCCCACCAGAGGCTTCGAGAGAGACGTCGGGAACAAGACCACCATCCGCATCATCAACTCCCAGGTACAGACTCCGCCCACTCGCCTCACAACTGTGCCTCTCATTTCATTTATATGAAGAAAATTCAAATTTTATCATTTCAGTTTGACATTTATCAACATTTATTTCATTAATTAACAAAATGTACATGAAAATTAATTAGTAAAAATTTTAAAGATGAATTATAAAGTATTTTAAACCTG